>CANYBF011784264.1:0-12814 GCA_948192965.1 Dalechampia spathulata | reverse complement strand
CATATCGGCATATGAGATTTCTTTCTATGAATTTGGCAACCTACTTTGCCCCCAATTTATTATAGGATTCTGCCTCCACTCATTTAGAGAAGTAGTCAATAGCCACCAATATATATCGATGCCTGTTAGATGCATTAGGATAAATCTCGCCCATGGTGTCAATTCCCCAAGCTGAGAATGGCCAAGACATTATCAAATTTTGCAATTCAAAGGGTGGTGTATGACTCAAATCTCATGAATTTGGCATTCATGACATCTCCATACAAATTGTATGCAGTTTGTCTCTATAGTGAGCCAGAAATACCCTTGACATAAGATCTTTTTATAAAGAGCAAACCTATTCGTGTAGGACCCACATGCACCAGCATGTACTATCTACATGACTGATTCGATCTCCTTCCCCGATATACATCAAAGTTGTAGACCATCAACTGTTCTTCTATAGAGAACACCCTGGTGCCAGGTAATGTTAGCTGTTAGTCTGCATAGAGCTAGCTTATCAGTCTTGTTGGCTTTTTCTGGATAAGTACCAGTTTTAAGAAAATTCATAATAGCTACATACCATGGAATATCCTTTTGCTGGTCTAGAACTATAACCCACTCTCTTTCATAGCAAGGAATCCTCAATTGCTCAATGAATATAGGCTAAACTTGACCTTGCAGTCACTTATAAATTGAAGCCAGTATGGCTAAAGCATCAGCCATCTGATTCTCTTCATGTAACATGTGAATAAATTGGTATGAGTTGAAGTTGCAAACCATAAGCTTCATGTATTTAGCGTAAGGCTTGAGCCTTTCTTTTCTGACATCCCACTCGACCATGGATTGGTGAATGACAAGCATCGAATCACCAAATACCTTGTTATCTTGGGCATCAATCATTAGTAATGATTCAAGCCTGAATAGATATGCTTCATACTCAGCCATATTATTGGTGACAGGAAAGCTTAGCCACTTTGAAAGCATAATCAGTTCACATTTAGGAGTGACTAGTACAACTCCTATGCATGCACCTCTTCTGTTGACCATACCATCAAAGTACAACTGCCATTTTTGGACATCAAATGCCCTCAACTGCTCATCTGGGAAGTCCATCTCAAAGGTCTCAGAGTCATCCATCGACCTAGATGCTAGGAATTCGATAATCGCTCTGCCTTTGATCACCTTAGTAGTGATGTACTGCATATCAAACTCTGATAACATGATCAGCCATCTAGAGAGTTTCCCTACTAGCGAAGGAGCTTCATACAAGTACTTCACAGGGTCGACCTTGGAGATCGCCTGAACTTGGTATGACTGGAAGTAGTGTCTAAGTTTCTTGGTAACCCAAACCATAGCCATGCATAACTTCTCAACAGTGCTATACTTGCATTCTATTGGCAACAACTTCTTACTAAGTAATAGACAACATGCTTGACTCCAATGTCATTTTCTTGAGCCATCATAGCCCGCACCGACTCCTCTTCTAAGGCTAGATAGAGCAATAATGGCTTTCCTGACCGAGGTGGTTGTAGGATTGATGGGTTGGAGAGATAGTGCTTCACTTTCTCAAATGCAAATTGGTAGTTCTTATCCCAAACCATAGGCTAGTTTTTCCTCAAAAGCTTGAAGATCAGTTCACACATGATGGTGAGTTTGGCGATGAATCTGCTAATGTATTAGAGCTATCCCAGAAATCCCTTGACTTCAGTTTCAGTTCTAGGAATAGACATCTCACAGATTGACTTTACTTTGTCTGGATCCACTTCAATACCCCTCTGACTGACAATATGATCTCATAGCTTGCCGGACATCACTCTGAATGTGCACTTCTTTGGATTCAGCCTGAGTCCGTACTTCTCAACTCACGTGAGAAATCTATCAAGAGCGGCTAGATGTTCTCCTCTGGTGGGAGAGTTCACCATCATATCATCCATATAGACCTCAACCTCTTTGTGGATTAAATCATGCAACAAGGTTGTTGCAGCTCTTTGATAAGTAGCACCTGTGTTTTTCAAGCCAAAGGGCATGACCTTATAGCAATAGGTCCCCCATTCTATGATGAAAGCTGTCTTCACCTTATTTATAATAGCCATCAGAATTTGATTGTACCTAGAAGATCCATTAACGAAGGAATACATAGTGCTAGCTACTGTACTATCGACTAGCACATCGATATGAGGTAAAGGAAAGTCATCCTTTGGGCATGCTTTGTTCAGATCTCTATAGTCTACATAGACCCTGATTCTACCATCTTTCTTAGGAATTGGAACCACATTGGCCAACCATTTTGGATAGTCAACCACTACAAGGAACTTGGTATCCAGCTACTTTTGGACATCCTCTTTAACCTTTTGAGCCTATTCTGGTCAAAGACACTGTAGTTTCTGCTTAACTAGCTTAAACCCAGGCTTGGTCAGAATTTTGTGTTCCGTAATGGATCTGCCGACACCCGACATATCTTTGTAGCTTAGAGCAAAGGCTTTTATATGCTTTTTTAATATGCGGATTATTTCTATTCTCTCTTAAGAGGTCAAGTCTGATGCAATTTAGAGTAGACAGTGTTTGTCATCTATGTTAATGTTACTATTTTCGATGAATGATGCGTTAATGTCAAAAATGCTCATGTAATGCTCATGTTCATGCACAATGCCATCAGAATACACATCATAAACATAAGCAAAGTTATTCTTCATTGCATTATATTTAGATGAAATTATATCATCATCAAATAAAATAGAAATTAGGACATCAGTGTCCTCATACAGCAGCTTCTCAAAGGTGTTATCCATCAGAGTAGCAATGTCTTTATAGACCTTAGGCAGTAGCTAGTCCTCCACATCCAAGTTCTACAGCTTGACTCCTAGTGCAACAACTGTAGTGATTTCCAGCTTCAGGTGGCCAATGGTGAGATCAGCGACATCATCAAAGATTTGAAAAGCATCATCAAGGATGATGGTGTTATGAGCGTCGATTTCTACCGGGGCCCAGACCGAGGCTTGCAATGCTCACGGACTGAGGACCACACTTGGAGTGAAAGCATGGACTTCTCGAGGGGCTACCTTGAGGAATGATACAGACTCAAAAGAGTGACAAGGGAGTCACCATTGGATGGTTCCAGATTGGTCCAACTGACCTATAGCATGAGTGCTAGTTAAGCCCTTCAAACCCTGATTCTACCATCTTTCTTGGGAATTGGAACCACATTGGCCAACCATTTTGGATAGTCAACCACTTCAAGGAACTTGGCATCTAGCTACTTTTGGACATCCTCTTTAACCTTTTGAGCCTATTCTGGTCAAAGACACTGTAGTTTCTGCTTAATTGGCTTGAACCCAGGCTTGGTCAAAATTTTGTGTTCCGTAATGGATCTGCCGACACCCAGCATATCTTTGTAGCTTCGATCAAAGGCTTTTATATGTTTTTAATACGTGGATTATTTATATTCTCTCTTCAGAGGTCAAGTCTGATGGAATTTAGAGTAGACAGGGTTTGTCATCTATGTTAATGTTACTATTTTCGATGCATGATGTGTTAATGTCAAAAATGCTCATGTAATGCTCATG
The DNA here is from genome assembly GCA_948192965.1 of Dalechampia spathulata. Lineage (NCBI taxonomy): Eukaryota > Viridiplantae > Streptophyta > Magnoliopsida > Malpighiales > Euphorbiaceae > Dalechampia > Dalechampia spathulata. Next base: position 9,269 of record CANYBF011784264.1, on the reverse strand, counting down.
TTCATGCACAATGCCATCAGAATACACATCGCAAACATAAGCAAAGTTATTCTTCATTGCATTATATTTAGATGAAATTATATCATCATCAAATAAAATAGAAATTAGGACATCAATGTCCTCATACAGCAGCTCCTCAAAGGTGTTATCCATCAGAGTAGCAATGTCTTTGTAGACCTTAGGCAGTAGCTGGTCCTCCACATCCAAGTTCTATAGCTTGACTCCTAGTACAATGACTGTAGTGATTTCCAGCTTCAGGTGGCTAGTGGTGAGATCAGCGACATCATCAAAGATTTGAAAAGCATCATCAAGGCTGATGGTGTTATGAGCGTCGATTTCTGCCGGGGCCCAGAGCGAGGCTTGTAATGCTCACGGACCAAGGACCGTACTTGGAGTGAAAGCACGGACTTCCTAAGGGGCTACTTTGAGGAATGATACAGACTCAAAAGAGTCACAAGGGAGTCACCACTGGATGGTTCCAGATTGGTCCAACTAACCCATAGCATGAGTGCTAGTTAAACCCTTCAAAGATTGGGTTCGGGTGGTGGAGATCTATTTTTATGAGTTTCCAAAATCGATTTTAGCATTATAGTTGGAATTAATTATCCTAAGCAGGCAAGCATACGAGCATGTATATAAACACACATGCAATTTGGCATTGCAAGGTTGCACATAGAATGGCACATAATGCTATATGATATTTTGGATGGCATGGCATATGCATGGCATGCAAAGTAGCAATAAAATAACATGGTATATGCATGATATGTGAACATGAATGACATATCATATGCATGATATGGAAAAGTATAATGTGTGTAAGAACATGGCATATGCATGGCATGACATAGTGATGTGTATGTGAATGGGTATTCAACATAGTATATGTCATGGCATACAATATGACAAATGACATGGCATGGCATCCTGGCATGGCATATTGGAAGATAGCATAGCAAGTTATGTGTATTGTATTGCATATTTATACATATAAGCATATGAAATATGGTATGTTATGGCATGGCATATGCATGATATAGCATAGTAGTGTGTGGTGTGGCATGTGACATGGCATGTGATATGATGACATATATTTTAGCAAATATAAATCCATCCACGAATAAAAATACCAAAAGGCCGGTGAAAGGGATCGAGGAATTAAGGGATTACACATGAGAGATAGAGGATAAATTATTACAAAGCCATAATAAATCTATCCTATTACAAAAATATCCGCGCATACATATTTTGGGACGTTAAGTAACGTCCCCCTCCTCCTCGAGTACTATTCCACCTCGGATAGCACAAGCCGATAATGCACGATGTGATTATGTAAAATAAATAAAATAAATTCATTAGTAGCAAATGAATTTAGGACTTATTGGACTAATTCAATGCTATGCAAAAGAACGAACCAAAAGCCAAAGTCTGATCAAATGTTTGGCAACAATTCATGTGATTTAACACGAGTTGGATCATGAAAATTAATAAAAATAAAAATAATTTTAAGCAAAATTATTTTTTTTGATCATGGAAAATCAAATGGGAGTGCTAACATCACTTGGAGCCATTGGAGATAGCCCCTCAACTAATTTGAATCCAATCCTTTCAAAAATCACATTTTATACGAGTTAAAATATCATTTAATAATAAAAAATCAATTTTGAGGCCAAAATTAATTAAATGTAATTAATTTATGATAGATCCAATACATTTGAGCTACTGTGAAGCATCAAATGTTACTGGAAAAGTCAAATCGATTTTAAAAATGAGCAAAAAAGTGATTTTTCAGGAAATTTTCCAGGGAATGTGCGTCACATGTACTACTATGTGCACCACACATAGGCTGTGTATGGCACACATAGCATGTGGATCTGTAAGAAAATCAAGTTTGTCATTACAGAAATGATCTACAGACCAACATACACAAGTTTAATGAAGACAGTACCTCATTTTAAGCATGAATCGGCCTCCGTTTTGTAATCCAAACAATTAATTATGCAATTAATTTGAATAATTAATTTTAAGGCTAAAATCAATTGGATCTTGAAAATATTTGATAGATCTAGAACCCTAGAAGCATGGACAAGCCTTTGGAGTTGCTAGAAAAATTAGATACGAAGCGAATTGGGCGAAAAACAACATTTTTTGTGAAATCCGGGGACTATGTACGTTGCACATAGACCTATGTGTGCCAAAAATAGGCTGTTTGTGGCACATATAGATGGATGTGTGGCACACATAGCAGAGAAAATAGGGAAAAACCAAAGGTTTTTCAGCAAAAACCCAAGATCCAACCCCGATCTAAGCAGATCTAGGGCTGAAAATGCATTTTTGCTTCATGGATTTGCATCCAACATAAGAAAAATAATTTTGAAGTTAAAATTATTATAGATCTAAGAAATATGTGGTAGATCCAGAACACCAGAGGCATAGAGAGGCCTCAAATGTTGCTGGAAAGACTAGATTGGGTGAAAGATCGGAGTAAAACGGAAGAAAATTGGCATTTTCTTTTAAAATCTAGGGCCTATATGCACAGCATATAGGCCTATGTGTGCCATACATGGGTTAGATATGGCACACATAGGTCTATGTGTGGTGCACATAGCCTGGGAAAATAGAGGAAAACAAAAGGGTTTTGAGGAAAACCCGAAATTCGACTCGGATCTAGGTAGATTAAAGCCAGAAATCAGTGATTTTGGGTACCCAACAGCTTGAGTAAACCATAAAAACACAAGATTGAAGCCAATCCATAAGAAATCAAGCCAAAATTTGAAGATTTATGCAAAATCCATGAGAAAAGTGGAAGAAAATTGAAAAGTTACCTTGGAGCAGTAGGTTTTCTTCAAGATCTTCTTTCCAATCATGCTTAGGGAGCCTTGCTACAAGGATCCTAGTTTGGAATGTTGTGAGGCTTACTACATGGGCTTTTAGTCCAGTAAGAATAGGCTAAGGTCCCCTGCCACGTTGTTCATAACCTATCCAACCAAATGGAATCATCGATATAAGACTATACCTCACATCTATCCATCAGGAATCATCGACGATTATTAGTATAGTGCAGCGAGTGGTGAAGGTAGATTCACTTTTCCAAGGATGCGAATGGAGTCCAAGATACTCACTCACCCACAATCACTGGCTGGACATGAGAGGTTATGTGGTGTGTGCAGACATGGATTGGTGTTGTGATGCATACAATTAATCTAATTATGATGCAAAAATTGATATGGAAACTCTTAGATGCTACCACTCTTTTGCTGTGATGTCCCCAATGGAGTTGCCACTATGAGTGCTGATTTCTACCACCACCTAGAGTGAGGCTTGCAAATCTCATGGATCGAGGACCGCACTTGGAGCAAAAGTGTAGACTTCTCGATGGGCTACATTAACTAATGATACAGACTGGAAAGAGTCATAAAGGAGTCACCACCAGATTGTTTCAGATTGGTTCAACCGACCCATAGCATGAGTGGTAGTTAAACCCTTCAAAGATTGGGTTCAGGTGGTGAAGATCTATTTCTATGAGTTTCCAAAATCACTTTTACCATTATAGTTGGAGTTAATTATCCTAAGCAGGCAAGCATACGAGCGTATATGTAAGCATACAACGCGACATGTGATTAGGTGTAGCACAGTTGCAAGTATAATGGCATATAATGTTATATGGCATTTGGATGACATGGTATATGCATGACATGTGGAGATGATGACATAATAGAATGACATAATAACATGGCATGACATAATAACATGGCATGTGCATAACATGTGAGATGAATGACATAACATATGCATGACATATGAGATGAATGACATGGAATGTGCATGAAATGTGAAGTAAATGACATGCATATGCATGACATGTGAAATGAATGACATATCATATTTATGACATATGAGATATGTGAAATGACATGGCATAGTGATGTGTATGTGAATTGGCATTCAACGCAACATATGACATGGCATACGATATGGCATGTGACACGACATGGCATAATGACATGGTATAATGGCATAGCATGGTAAGTTGGCATGGTATATGAGCATATAACATGGTAAATAGCATGTATAGCATATTGACTTATTGGCATATTTGGATCATATTGGCATATGAGATAATATATGTTATGGCATGGCATAGAAGTGTGTGATGTGGCATGTGACATAGCATGTGACATGATATGGCATATATATTTTATCAAATATAATAAACCATCCATGAAATAAAATTATGAAAGGCTGGTGAGAGGGATCGAGGAATTAGGGGATACACACGGGATTTTAGGGGTAAATTATTACAAAACCAAGAATAATACTACCCTATTACATAAAATCTTCATGTGTACACCATTTTGGAACGTTAAGTAACATCCCCTCCTCCTCGGGAAATTTTCTCCTTGGGCAGCACGAGCTAAAAATGCACGAGTGAAAATGCAATATAAACAAAATAAATTTATTAGTAGTAAATGAATTTAGAACTTATTTGACTAATTCAATGCCACATGAAAGCATATACCAAGAGTCAAAGTCCAATTAATTGTATAGCAATAATCATGTGAATTAACACAAGCCAGATTGTGAAAATTAGATAAATAAAAATAATTTTAGGTAAAATTATTTTTAATCGATCATGGAAAATTGAATGAGAATTGTTGACATCACACAAATAATAATTAGAGATAGCAACTCAACCAAATGAATCTAATCCTATCAAAAATCACATTTAACGAGTCAAATAAGCATTTAATCTATAAAAATCAATTTTGAGGCCAAAATTAATTAAGTATGATTAATTTATGATAGATCTAATACATTTGAGTTACTAGCAAACACAAAATGTTACTGGAATCATCAAACCGGGTTTGAAATCGAGTGAAAATATGATTTTTCTCGAAACTTTTCAATGAACATGCGCAGCATGTAGGCTACATGCTGCGCATATAGCCTTATATATGGTGCACATAGCAAGCCAATCTACAAGGAAACCAAATTTATTAGCATAAAAATGATATATAGATAAAATACAACAACTTTAATGAAGATAGTACCTCATTTTGAGCACGAACAAGCATCTGAATCATAAATCCATCAAGTAAATGTGCATTGAACTTGAACAATCAATTTTAAGACTAAAATCAATTAGATCTGGACAATATTTGATAGATCCAGAATATTAAGACTCTGGAAAAGCCATTCATGTTACTGGAATTATCAGATCTGAAGGAACAAGCGAAAACGGAAGCGAAATTTGATTTTCTGTGAAATCAGGGACCTATATGCTCAGCATATAGGCCTATGTATGCCACACATAGGCTATGTGTGGTGAATATAGGTGTATATGTGGTGTACATAGCAGAGGAAATTGAAGGAAAATTAAGTTTTTTAGTAAAAGCGCAATCTACAGACAATTCCCAACAGGTTTAATGAAGGAAGCACTCCATTTTAAGAATAAATGTGTGTTCAAATCAAGTAAATGAGCATTTAACTTGAATAATTAATTTTAAAGCTAAAATTAATTAGATCTGGAAAATATATGATAGATCTAGAACACTAGAAGCATGGACAAGCCTCTAATATTGCTAGATTCATTAGCTCGAGCGAAGAAATGAGCGAATCAGAGGAGAAATTCAATTTTCTAGGAAATCTAGGGCTTATACGCGCAGCATATAGGCCTATGTGTGCCACACATAGATTAGATGTGGTGCACATAGGTCTATATGTGGCGTACATAGCCTCGAAAAATAGAAGAAAATTGAGTTTGGTAAAAACACAAAATCCGGGTCAGATCTAGACAGATCCAAAGTAAAAACAAGTAGTTTTGATTATTAATATGCATTAGTAATCAATAAAAACACATGATTAAGGCCAATCATCAAGCAAATAACACAAAATCTATAAATCAAAGCAAAAATTGGAAGAAAATGGAAGAAAAATAAGTATTTAACTTACCACAGTAGGTTTTCTTCTTAGATCTTGGTCTCCAAACGTGTTTAGGAGCCTAACTAGTGTTAATTAGTCTCTAAATCCTAAACAATTTACTTAATTAAGTGTTAAGTCAGGGAGAGTGAATGTTGGCAGAGTTTGGGCTTTTTTAGCAATTTTTTGGACCAATTTCCACAAAGCCAAGGCTCATATTTATAGTGGAAGGTGTTAAAGATTGGGAAATCTAATTTTCAATGTGGGATTTGAAAATTTTTAGGTTATGTGAGCAACACATAGCCTATGTACGCAGCATGTAGTGCTACATGCTATGCATATAGCATTTTGACCCATCATGTAGGGCCTATTATGGCTACATTGGGATGTATGCCTCATGTCCAATAAGCATCATTTTATGCCTTAAAACATTGCATGATATGGCGCATGTTAGATTTGGTCCCGAAAAGACTCCCAACCAAATGTCTTTTTTTGCTATATGCATAGTGCTACATGCTACGTATGTAGCATTTTGCCCCTATGTGCACCGGCTTGCACGAGAAAAATGAAACATGCACCACATCTTAAACAAGCATCATTTGATATTTTAAGACATTGTGCTATATGGAGCATGTTAGATTTGCCCTGGAAAGTGGGCGCCACCAAATGTCTTATTTTGCTATATGCGTAGCATGTAGCATATGCGTAACATGTAGTGTTACATGCTACGCATGTCAAATAAGTGTTATTTGATATTCTAAGATGTTATGCTATATGGAGCACATCAGGTTTGGCTCGGAAGGTGGGCCCCACCAAATGTCTTTTTTCCATTATGTGTTGTGGACATAGTGCTATGCACTCAATGGATGTAAAAAGGTATGTATGTAAATCGGGGTTGATAATGGGGACTTGTACAGAGCCGAATCAACAAAAACCCAAGATTATGCGTGTAGGTAAAAAGTCAGGGTCAACAGTTGCTATGGTTAGCTAACAGACTAAGGTCCCCCATCACATTATCCACAACCTATCCAACTAAATGGAATCATCGATTTAGGACTACATCTAGTATCTATCTATTAGGAATCATTGATGGTCAACGATACAAGGCAATGAGTGATAAAGGTAGACTTGCTTTCCTAAGGAGTTAAATGGAGTCCAAGGTAATCCCTCACCCATAATCATCGGTTTCATATGGGATAAATGGTGGTGTGCAGACATAAACTCTGTATATGAAATGTAATACAATTACCCTAACTAGAATGGGAAAAGTGATATGAAACTCAGAGATTTCAATGCCACCATACTTTTTCCATAGTTCTCCAGTGGAATCGTTATTATGGATGAGGCTTTTGCCATAACCTAGAGCAAGGCTTGCAATGCATGGACTCGAGGCCTGCTTAGAGCAAAAATATGGTCTTCTCAAGGGGCTACCTTAAGGAATGAGACAGACTCAAAAGCTTTACAAGATGGAGTTACCACCAGATGGTTCTGGATTTGGTTCAATCAACCCATTAACATGAGTGCTAAGTCAAACCCTTTAGAGATGGGTTTGAGTGGTGAAGATCTATTGACTCAGAGTTTCAACTTTTACCATTTTAGTTGAGTTAATTGCCCTAGGTAGGCAAGCATTCATACATATGAAATAAGCACACAGTGGGGTATAGCATAGCAGCAGTCATGGAAAATGTAGTATGGCACCATGATATAGCAATCATAGCATGAAACATGGCATACACATAACATGTGAGATGACATGATATATGAGATCATATGAAACATCACATAGAAATAAATCAATATCCAATCAAGCTAAACATGTCAAGTGAAAACATTAAACATAATTAAGATAGCATTAATTACATAATTAAATGATTTAATAGCAAAATACTGTTTAATTGATCATGGACAATGAATTGGGAGTCAACAACATCACATAAATGTTAATTGGAGATAGCAAAGTCAACCAACCATAGCCAATCATGTCATTAAACATCAATTAAACAAATTAAATAAGCATTTAACTTGAAAAATATGATTTAAAAGCCAAAATTAATGAGATATGAATGATGTATGATGAACTTAGATCATGAGGGCTACTGTGAAGCCTCTAATGCTATGGAGAACTTCAGTAATCAAGGGAAATCAGGTGAAAAATGGATGAAAATCATCATTTTCTTGCAAAACTAAATGTTATGTGCACTACACATAGCATGATATCCGCTACATGTAAGTTATGTATGGTACATATCATATCATGTATGCAATATATAACAAGGTAGATTTAAAGGAAAAGATGTTTTTAAGCAAAAACATGAAACTAAACCTAAATTTTAGCAGATTTACAATAACCATAGATCATTTAAACTACCAATAAGCATTGGTAGTCATAAAAACATGCATGATTGAAGCCAACCATTAAGAATAAATCCAAAAATCACAAACCCATCATGAAATCAAATGAAAAGGAAGTAGGGAATAAGCATTCAACTCATCAAAATAGATTGTGCTTCTATAATATTGATTCCAAATGTGATTAGGGCTTTAAGTAGGGTTAATTAGTCTTTAATCCTAATTTAATTACTTAATTAAGTGTTTAATTAAGTGAGGATTAAATTTTGCAGAGTTTAGGCAACTTTTATTAATTTATGGACCCTTTTCCATAAATATAAAGCTTATATTTATAGGTGTGGGTGATGGGATCAAGAAAATCATATTAATAATGTGGGATTTTTGAAATTTTGAGCTATGTGTGCAGCATATAATGCTATATGCTCAGCATATAGACCAGAAAAGGCTATATGCATAACATGTAGTAGCAAATACCAAGCATGATCCAATTTTAACCTATGTGCGCCATCCAATGTAGGCATATTAGGATGTGTTGCTGGTTTGTGTAGTTATTAAGCAGCGGAAGAAATTTAAAATTTTCATTTAAAACAACAAACCAAAAGATGATCTTTGCATCAAAACACATAGAAAACAGTTTAGAGATTAGAAGCGACAGTTTTGATAGTAACTCTTACATTCAATGCAGATGTCCTTCGTTCTTTGTCTCTATTGTGTTTATGGTTGTAGCAAACCAAAAACCACCAAAATAGGTAGCCTACAATAGTATCCACATGAAATAAGGATGTTCCAAGCAAGCAACCATTTGCTTCTATCTTCTTTCCTGTGAACTAGCAAAGCAAAAGAAGAAAATCTTATGGAATTTTGCGTCTTCCTCACAATTGGTCTTGTGAAGGCCGAATACTCCTTCAGTAGAGGAGGCTAGGTTTCGGCCAAAGGAAGATCAGATGAGTGGCTTGACCTAATTTTGGTTATAATCACATATTAATATTCCAAAATTAGGT
>CANYBF011783870.1:0-12836 GCA_948192965.1 Dalechampia spathulata | reverse complement strand
TTTCCTAATTGGAAGTAATTCAAGTCATTCATTAAATGATTATGTGAGGTCTAAGTGATCCTAATTCCATTGGTAAAGCACTATTATCTCTAATTCTGAGTCGCATAGAACCATTGTTGTTCCTAGTGCATGTAAATAAGGTTTGTTGCATGTTTCTAAGTTCTAGCATATTGCTAACCGGGTTGTTTGATACGGAAAAGTCACTCGACTTGCTGGAGTGGTGAAGCAGGATGTTATCCTGGTTGCGATCTACGATAGTACTTTTATGGGTTAGAGGATCTAGTTTGAACACGAGGGATGCTGGATCGCAACTGTTAACTAGAGTCGGGTCTTTCTAATTCATCATGCAATCTCGGGACGACTTAGTGAGAATCTATTTCCACCTTGTCTATCCTGAGATTAGAGGTATTTCATAGAGTTTGTTTCATGGCGTCTTACAAATAAGGGAAGATTAGGGCGTGCGAGACTTGCTCGGTAAACTATAACCGGCTTAGTACCATAATTGCCTTTGGTCTATTATTGAATCCATGATCATATTCAATTAATGAATACTTGATGCTTTCGGTTAGGAGAATTACTTTTTATTGATTTTCTCCAATTCATTTTATTTGTTTTATTTGTTTCGTTTATCTCAATTACTTTTTGATTCATTTTGTTTAGTTTTTAAACGCAAAGGATTAAGTGAGGTGAAACCATCTCTGTGGGATTCGATCCTTACTTCCACTGCTACAAAATTATAATTCCAACGTATGGCTTGTAAGGAATTAATTTGACGGAAGCGACACCCGATCAAATTTTGGCGCCGTTGCCGGGGATGGTGATTAACATTTTCTTAATTCTTTGTTTATGACTCGATCTTCTGCAGGTAATCTTAGCTTTGACAAAGAAATCAAGAAAACTGCAAAAAGATTGAGGAAAGAGGCAAAACTTAGAAAATCTACCTCAGTTCTGGAGAGTTCTTGTGCCCATAACGAAACAGCCAGTGACAAATCTGATAGCGAGAGCTATAATGAAGCTGTTATGGCCATAAACAACGAGCAGACTCTTAAACAAATGGCCGCTACACCATAGATCAGTCCCCACTTTGCATCACTTATGAGGACATAACAGGACCCCTCGAACTTAAATCTGGACTCATACAACTACTGCCTACTTTTAGGGGTTTAGAGAATGAAGACCCATACAAACACTTGAAGGAATTTCACATTGTTTATACAGTTATGAAGCCGCAAGGTGTAAACCTTGAACACATTAAACTCAGAGCTTTTCCCTTTTCTCTTGCAGATGCTGCTAAAGATTGGCTTTATTACGTGCCCTCAGGAACTGTCACAACATGGAACAAGATGGCCAGATTATTTCTGGAGAAATTCTTTCCGGTAAAAAGAGCTACCTAAATCAGGTGAGATATATGTTCCATTCGGCAGAAAGACATGGAAAATCTTCATGACTATTGGGAACGTTTCAAAGGAATGTGCGCGTCGTGCCCACAAGACGGGATCACAGAGCAGAACCTGATACAATATTTTTATGAGGGATTATTACTAATAGAAAGGAAGATGATGGATGCTGTGAGCGGAGGAGCTATAGTGAATAAAATACCTCAGGAAGCTCAAAATTTAATTGATATAATGGTTGCTAATGCTCAGTCCTTTAGCACCGAAAGAGAACAGCTTAGAAAAGTCTATGAGGTAAATGTTTCCAGCCTTGAAAATTAAATTAAACAACTCACATCTGTTGTACAGGAACTTGTGACCAACATAAAACTAGCAAGAGCTTGTGGAATCTATACTCAAACAGATCATACGACTGAACAATGCCCCTCAATTCAGGAGGAGGGAATTGAGGAACAAGTGAATGCTGTTGGAGGATTTCCAGGACCACCCCAGAGGAAATATGACCCATTTTCTAAGACATACAACCCAGGTTGGCAAGACCATCCCAACCTGCGTTATGGCAATCAACAACCAAGTTTCTAGCAGAAACCGAATCAACCAAAGCCTCCAGGTATGTCTTTAGAAGATGTTGTGAAAAATTTGGCAACTAATGTTCATGCTTTCAGCAGGATGTTCAGCAATTCCAGCAAACCATGACTCAAAATCAGTAAAATACAGACACGAGGATAAAAAAATATAGAGAATCAGATGTTTCAAAGGGCTACAGTTTTGAGCAGAATTGAGTCACAAGGAAAACTTTCATCACAGGCAGAAGTTAACTCCAGGAAGAGTGTCAATGCTGTGATACTAAGGAGTGGCCGAACACTCCCTGAAGCTCCTGGAAGAAAGTCAAAAGTTAATGAGGAAAAGGAGTTGGAAATTGACGGTAGCAAGGAAGGCAAGGAAGGAGAACAATAGGAGAAAGCAAAAGATCATGAGAAGGTAATCCAACCTGTGATTAATCATTGCCCATTTCCTGAGCGATTGGAAAAAATAAAACGTGAAAAGGAGCAGAAGGAAATTCTGGAAACCTTCCATAAAGTACAGATCAATATTCTATTGCTTGAGGCCATAAGACAGGTACCCAGGTATGCCAAATTTCTCAAAGACTTGTGTACTAATAAACGTAAATTAATTAGCTTTCAGCAAGTGAATATGAGTGAAATTGTTTCGGCAGTAATCCAAAGGAAAGTGCCACCGAAATGCAAAGACAAGGGAGTTTTCACAATCCTTATTATGATCGGTGATATGGGCATAAGGCACACCATGTGCGATTTAGGAGCCTCAATTAACATTATGCCCACAAGCGTTTATAAATCTTTGAATGTAGGTCCACTGAAGGAGACAGGTGTTGTGATTTAATTGACGGACAGATCAACCATATACCCAATTGGTGTTTTGGAGGATGTGCTTATGAAAGTTAATGAATTAATTTTTCCTGCAGATTTTTATGTCATGCAGATGGACGACAAGACTTCCCTAAAGTCATCCAATCTCTTATTGGGAAGACCTTTCTTGACAACCGCTCGAACCAAGATTGATGTCCATGAAGGGACATTGACCATAGAATTTGATGGAGAGGTGATAAAATTCAACATGTACAATGCTATGAAGTACCCTCCAGAAGTCTTCAACGCTAATACTGTGGGCATAATCGAGTCATGCGTACAACAAGTTTTTGAATTATATGGTGAAGACAAACTTGGAATAGCACTCAACAATGCTGAAGATTATAAGAAGATGCTATTTTTAAATGATGAAGTGTTACAGGCCATTGACGAATTGAATGAAGAGCCTAAGATTGAATGAAATTTTGATTTAAATAAGCCTTACATTAAATTGGTTCGTTCAACCTTGCAGGCACCCAAATTGGAGCTTAAGCCACTACCAAGCCATTTAAAGTATGCCTTCTTTGGGAAAGGAGAGATACTACCAATGATCATCTCCAACAAATTGAGTGAACAAGAGGAGAAAGCCTTAGTCGGAGTTCTTAAAAAATTCAAGGAAGCAATCGGCTGGACCATAGCTGACATTAAGGGCATAAGCCCGTCCATGTGCATGCACAGGATTTTACTAGAGCCCAATAAAAATTCAGTTAGAGACACCCAACGAAGACTAAACCCAGCTATGATGGAGGTAGTGAAAAAGGAGATCCTAAGGCTGTAAGATGCAGGAATGATATATCCAATTTCTGATAGCCAATGGGTCAGTCCAGTGCATGTTGTGCTCAAAAAGACAGGCATAACAGTAGTCCGTAATGAGGAGGGAGAAATGGTTCCCACTCATGTCTAAAACAGGTAGAGGTTTTGTATTGATTACAGGAAATTAAATTCAACAACTCGTAAAGATCATTTTCCCTTACCTTTTATTGATCAGATGTTGGAACGTTTGGCAGATCGGACTCATTATTATTGCCTTGACGGTTACATGGGTTTTTACCAAATACCCTTTGCTCTAGAAGACCAGGAAAAGACAACCTTCACATGTCCATTTAGAACCTTTGCGTTCAACAGGATGCCATTTAGGCTATGTAACGCGCCCGCAACCTTCCAACGTTGCATGGTGAGTATTTTTTCAGATTTTGTGGAAAATATTATTGAGGTATTCATGGATGATTTTACTGTTTATGGTAACTCATTTAATGAATATTTAGATAATCTAGCCAGAGTTTTGCAGCGTTGCATTGAGAAGAATATGGTTCTCAATTATGAGAAATGTCATTTTATGGTTGAGCAAGGTTTGATATTGGGCCATGTGGTTTCGAAAAGAGGCATCGAAGTTGATCGAGCAAAATTGATATAATTAAATCTTTGCCTTACCCCTCTACTGTTAGGGAGATTCGTTCTTTTCTTGGCCATGCAAGTTTTTATAGAAGGTTCGTGAAGGATTTTTCCAAGGTAGCACAACCCTTGTGCAAATTATTGCAAAAGGATGTCGAATTTAATTTTGATGAATCATGCAAAGTAGCTTTTGATCGGTTGAAGGAGGCACTCATTTCAGCACTCATTATGCAGCCGCCCAATTGGAGATTACCATTCGAGATTATGTGTGATCCTAGCAATTTTGCTGTTGGAGTGGTACTTGGGTAGTGAGATAGGAGGGATCCTCATGTGATCAGCTATGCCTCTAGGATGCTAGATAATGCTCAACTTAATTACTCCACGACGAAAAAAGAGCTATATGTTGTAGTGTATGCATTAGAGAAATTTTGGTCATATTTATTAGGAACTAAAGTTCTGATTTTTTCTGATCATGCAGCCTTGAAATATTTGCTGAAAAAGAAGGAGGCCAAACTACGTTTAATCCGATGGATCCTTCTACTTCAGGAATTTGATTTGGAACTGCGTGATAAGAAAGGATACGAGAATTTGGTCGTAGACAACTTGAGCAAATTGCCCAACATTGAACCTGATGATTTCTTTAATGAATTCCCTAATGAAATTGCTTTAAATGTAATTGTGAAATCCCCTTGGTATGTTGATATTGTCAATTTTTTATGTTCCAGGCGATTTCCTGATGAACTTACCAGGCATGAGAAGGACAAGATTAGGAACCAGGCTAAGCATTATGTCTAGGATGATCCATGTCTATGGAGACATTGTGCTGATCAGGTTATTCGAAGGTGCATACCTGAGAATGAAATCCAGTCTATTTTACACTTCTGCCACAGCAGTGCCTATGGAGGCCATTATGGGCATAAGAAGACAGCCGTGAAAATTCTGGAATGTGGGTTGTATTGGCCTACCTTGCATTGAGATACCTACCAATTCTGTAAATAGTGTGTGAAGTGCTAGAAATCTGGAAGTTTGGGAAGAAGACATGAGATACCCCAAAAAGGAATCCTTGTTTGTGAAATTTTTGACATTTGGGGTATGGATTTTATGGGACCCTTTCCACCTTCGTTCGGGAATGTTTATATTCTGGTTCTGGTGGATTATGTTTCAAAATGGGTTGAAGCTAAGGCCACAAAATCAAATGATGCCAAAACAGTGGTAAGCTTTATTAAATCCAATGTGTTTAGCAGGTTTGGAGTTCCTAAAGCCTTCATTAGTGATTGAGGGACTCACTTTTGCAATAAAGAAGTTAATGCCTTATTTCGGAAGTATTGTGTTAATCATCGTATGACCACAGCTTATTATCCACAAGGGAATAGACAGGCTGAAGTTACCAATAGAGAGATTAAATCCATTCTCGAAAAGACAGTCAGTCCTAGTCGAAGAGACTGAAGCAAACGATTAGATGATGCTTTGTGGGCATACCGGACGGCATATAAGACCCCACTAGGAATGTCACCTTCTCGGCTTGTGTATGGGAAACTATGTCATATGCCCGTAGAGCTTGAACATCATACATATTGGGCAGTGAAACAATCTAACATGTCTTTGGATGATGCAGGAGTCCTGTTACACTCGTGTTTGAGGCCCTAGTAGTTTGTACACTAGTATACGGATAGAGGTCTGTATGCGTATGCATTTTGTTATACTTTGATGATGTGTATACATGTATGTATGTATGTATGCTTGTATTTGTGATTGTATTATGTGACACTGTCGCCTTATTGGGAAGTATGACTTCTTGGTTGGATGAGGGACAGTGAGTTTGATGTGCTAGGATTGGTTTTGGAGTGTGTTTCACAGGTTCGGGGAGAGTTAGGGGCTTCAATGGAGGCATGTCCTGATTTTAAGCATGTGGTATGGGCGTACGGATAGCCGTACGGGCGTACCGAGCTCGAGGGAACAGGGGAGTTGAGGTCCTGGAGGTCGTACGAGCGTACCAGAGGGTTGTACGGCTGTACGTCAACTTGCAGGAATTTGGGTTTGTCAGTAACTTTAGGGTCGTACGGGCGTACGATAACTCACAGGAAAATCCATGCATCAGGGTTTTTAGGTTGGTATGGGCGTACGGGTATTTGGTACGGGAGTACGCGACTTAAAACACCATTTTTAAGAGGATAAACTTAGACTTTTCTTTGACTTTCTTTCCTTTTCTTCCTCCCAAACCCTTTCTAAAGTCCTTAAACCCCTAGAGATCATTTCTCTTCAGGAAATTAAGTAGAATGGAGTTGGTTTTGCACGGTTAGAAGCTTAGAGATGTGATCAGACCTTAGCAGCTTTACTTCTACCAGGTTTGTGCTAGTTAGTGCTGGTTTGGATTAGTTGTTCTTTGCTTCTTTTATGGTGTTTAAGCTAAGTATGGCTTGGTAAATGATGATTGGGGATTGAATTCATGTATTTGCCAATTACTTGATGCTATGAGCTTAGTATTTGTTAAGTGCAAAGATTCTTGCTTGAGCTTCTATATGGTACTCTCACATGTTAACATAATCATGATATTTGGGATCGTGAATGCCTGAGTAGAGCGAGAGAAAATGAGGAAAGGCATGCTGGATCATATATCACAGGATTCCATAATGGAATCGTATATTATATTTCCTCCTACGGGAGTTGAGTCTCAAGACATAGGCAAAACAAAGGGGTTTACAGGCCAAGATTACAGTTGTCCTCCTTCGGGAGTTGAGTACCGGTACATAGGGATCCAGCATGGGAATATATTGTGCACAATAAAGGAAAAAGAAAGGAAAGGGGGAAGAGAGTACATAACAGGAAGAGGAAACGGGGCAATATAACATTACATTGTATTGCCTGTTATTTGACATGTTTGTCTACGTTATATGATGTATGATTGCTAGTACCACTGAGTCTTCGACTCAGCGTTTATCAATTGATGAACGCAGGTTCTGAGCCTACAATAGAAGGTCCAGAGCAGTGACTACCGGTGTCAGCAGAGTGGTGGATTTAGCAGCAATCCCTATCTCGACGTGGTCCGAGGCAATCGAGCATACTTTCTTTTTGTAGTCATGTATGGTAGCTTGTATATTTTAGAAGAGAGGCAGTAGTGTATTTGTAGTTGGTGGGGATTTGTACGGTTATTGTAACCAGAACCTCCGTATATTAATGAATATACTTTTGTCACAGACATGTTTGTTCAATTGAATGTATGTTGTGTCCAGGGGTTATGTTTGGTTCTGTTTGATGATTTCACCACCATACTCTTTGTTGTCCCCATACGACGTTTATTTATACATGTACAGGTATCCCTTGTAGTGTATATAGTGATTTCCCATACGGGAGGTCGTTGTGTATGCTACGGGAGCATGTTACTCTAGGTATGGGTTGGACGTGACAAGTCCACAGGAAATTACAATTGCAGGAACTAGAGGAGATACGAACCAATGCTTATGACTATACAGGGAGCTATAAGGATAAGGCACAAAAGCTCCATGATAGAAAGATTTGGCACAAGGAATTCCATGTAGGGCAGAAGGTGTTGCTCTATAATTCTAGATTAAATTTATTTCCAGGGAAATTGAAGATAAAATAGATAGGACCATTCTTGGTTCAAAAGGTTTTTCCCCATGGAGTAGTCAAAATTCAGAGCCTTGATTCGATAAAGCAGTTTAAGGTTAATGGCCACCGTCTCAAACCATTCTATGAAGGATTTAACACTCGTTCAATGTGTGAAATCACGTTGACGCCACCTACAGACAAGTAGAATGAACAGAAAGTTGAGCTGGGACTTTAAAAACTAGAACTAATTCTTTCTTTTATCTATTTATTTATTTCCATTTTTTTTAAGAAGTACGTTATACCCATAAGTTGTTTCGCAAACTTTCATTTTTGCTTTTCTTTAGTTTCTTATGTGTTTTAATTCGTGTTATGCCCATAAGGCATCCCATGGCTTTTCTTTTTCTTTAGTTACTTCGATAAAAATAAGTTTTACTTTTCACTTAGGTTAAATTTTACAGATGAGTTTTATTATTTTTGGGTCTGGCGGGAAAACCAAATTTGAGTTAGAGTGAAAGAGGGAAACTTAGCGTTTTGGGAACTTAAGGATTTTAATTTACTTAAAACTCTTTCCCCTCTTTATTTTATGCCGATTACACTCTCCCAATTTCTAAACCTAATTTCGTTTTCCTCTTCCCCTTTTACAGCTTACGATTTTCTTTAACCATGGTACACACTAGAGCCGCTTCATCTGGTGGAGGTTTGAAATCCAAGAAACGCAGAGCTGTGAAGGAACCGATTGAAATCGAAGAAGACCAACAAGCTATGAAGAAAGCCACTCCATTTTTGCCACCACCTAAACCCTCTGTCAATACAGAGGTCACCGGTCTAAAAGTTTACATCGGCAAGAACCCACCATCTGCTCGGCAGTTTCAAAAATCATGGCTGCCACCCAAAGTTGTGGATGACAGAACTGATATTTTGGGAGAAAAATTGATTGAAGCCATGACTACTGAAGAGGACGAGAGAGACAAGGAGTCTAGTAGCCCAGCCCAGAAACAATCGACTGGAGTTGAAGAAAAAGAAGAATCGGGTAAGGAACCTGAGAGTGAGGATAAGGAAGCTGCTTTTACTGCTAACTCGGGTGATGTTATGCCTATAAAGGCACGAGGGAAGAGGTTACATGGAACTCTTCCCCCTCCATTGTCCAAACTTAAAGGGAACCTGAAATTCACTAAGGAGGACAAGGAGATGTTTGTGACAGTTGTCAATTTAAGAGTGGTGCAGGGTAAATCACTTGACCCATCAGCAGTTGAGAAATTATAATTGTCAATTTTTGATCACATTAAGGGAACAGTATGGGAGCGATATTTTCAGATTTGTTGTCCTGTTTTCTATGAGTTGGTGTACGAGTTCTACAGCACTTACAATGTCACACCCCGACCCAAGACCCAAGGGGTGACAACATGATCCTGTAGCATAACCATCACTTTCCCGTCTCAGAAAAACAATAATTATACTACAAGGGATTTTAACCTCTAATGCTCGTATAAAAATCCAATAACAGAAAGAGATATATAAATCATTACAAAACCCTGGATATATACATGGATTCTTATACAATACATTTAGCATACTGCCAAATACTACAATACAGAGAATATGCACAAATATACAAAGCTGCAGGAGTCCGTCCAGAAGTCCAAGACACGAACCAGCTGCTGTACTTCTAGTCCTGGTGCTCACCCCCTGAACTCGGACCTACGTTCATCAAATGATAAATGCTGAGAATAATCTCAGTGGTGCTAGGAACATATAACATGTCACACACATACATAGATTAATCTATACAACATACAGCCAAGCAGATGGCCCACAGCCAATCACACGACATACAGCCTATCACACAATCATGAATGCTCCACAGTCAATCGTACAATGCACTCACCCTCATTTGGCACTTCTCGTGCTCTTTAGGAGTATCGCTCACCCCTTCACCATATTGATCAATACCGGTACTTCTCGCACCTGTAAGGTATCACTCCTTTCATATCAATCGATATTTCTCGTATCTTTCATATCGCCACCCTTATTTCACCCCCCTCACATGATATGTTATGCCATCAATCATAATGCATGAACAAGCCAATCATCCAATAATCACAAGGCACGTTCCTTCCCGGAACTAAATGCCACACATACGTTCCTTCTCGGAACCCATAACCGCAATCATAAGCATCCATAGCATAAACATACATAATCATAGGGGATTCAATCCCCCGACATCAGTTCTAGGCCTTACAAGGCCGTAGAAGCTAGGAAAAGAACTAAGAAACTCTTAGCACATGGAAAGCATAACATCCTAACACAAACCTGGAGAAAGAAGACCATTGTCTCTAGCCCGTGATCCCATCTCTATCAAGCTCTAGACTATAATCCACTCTCTCGCACTATCTCAAAGCTTAGACGTCCTTCTACAGGTGTTTTCTAGGGTTTAGGGCATTTAGAAAGGTTTTGAGGGAAAGGAACATAAGAAAAGGGCTGATGTTTATCTGTTAAAAAGGCAGATTTAAGTCGCATACGGCC
Source organism: Dalechampia spathulata (assembly GCA_948192965.1). Classification (NCBI taxonomy): domain Eukaryota; kingdom Viridiplantae; phylum Streptophyta; class Magnoliopsida; order Malpighiales; family Euphorbiaceae; genus Dalechampia; species Dalechampia spathulata. Next base: position 2,533 of record CANYBF011783870.1, on the reverse strand, counting down.
TTACCACCATCCGTATGCCCGCACCAACCTAAAAAGTCTGACAAACCCAACTTTTTACGAGCTACGGTACAGCCGTACCACCCTTTGGTACTCCCGTACAGCCACCACTCTCCTGACAAACCTGAATTCTTGCGAGCACACGTACGGCCGGACCATCCTCTGGTATGCCCATATGGCCTCCATGAGCCCTAGCCCCCTGACTTCCCTTGCTCGGTAAGACTGCATGGATCCCCGTACCCCCGTACCACACTCCAAACCCCTCTTCTTATCCTCAAACTCGCTCCCGAGCCACCTGAAACACCCCAAAACACATACCAAACATGCATGCCATCATGCACACACCTTACACATATATAAATACATAATAGAACATGTCATCACGACACACATACAGTCACAAAATATAGAGCACATACGCATGCAATCGTACCAAGACATGTATACATATACGTATACATCCAATCAAGCATACACAAAAATACTAAAACTTCTAGGGGGTCAAACGTGGGTATGACATACAAGCTCAACAAAGAAAAGCTGTTTGGACTCGATAGCCTCGAGGTGATCCAATTTTGGTTAATGGGTAAACAGTTCTCCTTCTCTATTGATGAATTTAACCTTACATTGGGACTGATTGATGAAGTAACCGATGAGTATATTGAGAGCTTTTGTGATCTACCTTCTGGTTTCGATGCTAATAGCCTTTGGGAGCATTATGCCCTTGCTTCAACAAAATGATATGATCCAGCTTCGGTAAAAGATAGCTACATGTTTGACAGCTCCCTGACCTATCTTCATCGACTCATTGCATACAGTCTATCCTATCGCAATGACTCTCTTGGTATTGTCACACGAGTGGAACTGTTTCTGCTAAACTGCATGGTGCATAAGAAACAGGTCAATCTCGGTTGCTTTATCGCCGCCTAATTCAGAGCAGTCATTGCCAATTCAAAGAGGCTCATCTTAGGCCATATCATCACCCACCTAACTGTCCAACTTCAAGTATTTGATCTTTCTAATCACAATCTTCATAAAGCGATGGACTTAGTTCCCTTAGATGTCTATACTCTGGACGAGATGGGGCTGCTACAGAAGAAGGAGGGTGAGCCAGGGTTTCAGTTTTGCACATCGGAGCCAATTGTGGCCATAAAAGAGAGAGTCTTCAAGAAAGCCAAACCAACCACAGGAGCTTCTCCTGTGCCCACAATGCAACCACCAATAGCATGTCCCACCAACACTGCTGTTCTTCTCGTAATTAATTCCCTCCATAAGCAACTTGACATATTCACGGCGAGTATGGAGGAGTCCATGCGGTAAATCCTCTTGCGCTTAGATGAATTGGAAGCAGAGATTGGTGAGCTTCGCCATTCTTTTGATATGCAGAAATGAGGTGTGCTTCCTACAGCACAAACCACCACCAGGCAATGGTCTAAATTTTCTGTTTTCATTTATCCATTGCTACTGCCTGTTTTTATGCTGTTATGCCCACATTGGGACAATGTGTCTTAAGTGTTAGGGGGGGGTATTTCCGTTACTGTTTTATTGCTGCCTTATTTTCTATTACTGTTTATCTGCATTGTGGTTAAAATTTTTTCTATGGTTAAATTTTTTTTCTATTTTTGGTCTTACAGGTCTTGATGCGAATGCTGCCGCATTTATCCATATGTTATGCCTTCTTTTATTTTGTTCTGTTTTTCCCCTTGTGCCTGTAATCTTAACCAGAATTCTTTCATACTTTGCACTGATGGGATTAATGCTGCTTTTTAGTTTCTTTTGGCATATTATGCTCTAATGGATTATTTAACTTTTCAGCAAATTTGATCACATTTTTTATGTTTGCCTAACCAATTATTGTTGCGCCTTGCTTGCAGTAAAATTATGTTGGTAATTTGAAATTTATTTTTGTTTTGCTGAAAGTTCCCAGCCTAACAATTTTTTTTTTGAAGGAAAAAAGAAAAATCGGAAAGAACATAGGTGTTAAAACCTACATTGACCGGTTATGTATGGTACGACATTCATAGCCCTTTAAGCGGCTTGTGCATGGAGCAGCCAATGTAAGAAGAACTATACACTTTTGTAGGCCATTTTTCAGTTCAAAAAATAACACTTATAACAGGAATTTAATTTTCCACCTTTGCTGATTAAAATTAAGTGGATCGGGCCTAGTTTTCCTTAAACTGATTTGTGAATGGAGTCATTGACAAAGGGAGAGTATCCCCCTTAATTGGGCCGTTATTAATCTCGACTTCAACAATTCCTAACTTGTGAAATTTTGCAGTTATGTTTGAAAAATGCAGGTTGGGCAATGGATGTTTTACAAAATGGAAACAAGTTCTTTTTACCAACTCCTTTAATTTAAAATAAAATGGCAAAAGCAATGATTTTTTATAGCTGACTCTTCGAATTTATGTTGAATTTGCTGGTTGGTTAAATTTTCTTGATGAATGGTCTTGCTAGAAAAATTGAAGAATGGTGTTAATTTCGTTTTGCTATTTGTTTTTGATTGAAGGAAGGTTCTGTTATGGGCATAAGA
>CANYBF011783814.1:0-10965 GCA_948192965.1 Dalechampia spathulata | reverse complement strand
TTTTGAAGTTCACTACAATATATGTTGATCATAGTTTAAAGGAGTAGTAGTAGATAATCTTAATTACTAATTAAATGGTTATAGGAATATCTTACCATATAAGTTTAATTATAATTACTCATTACTAATTACCAATTTATGCGCATAAAAAGTTTGAATATAAGTTTTTACATAAATCATATAGAGAATTATTTAATTTAGCATGGAAATAATGAATATAGAATGTAAAAATCATATAATTCTCCTCATAATCAAACATAGATATAACTTAAGGTAGAACTTGGTAATGTGGCATTTATTCATTCTTTAAGATGTAAGATTACCATTTAAATGATTATAATGCGACCCTATCAATTATGACATGCTAAGGGTTGCGTAAATTCACTCAAGCTTACAAAAATGAAAGCTTCATGTTGTAACTATGAACCTATACTTCCTGCCGTAAATAATATATACATTTGGTAAGTAAACTGGTTCATTTCTCAATCCACGTCAACATAACAAGGCAACAACAGCAACAAAATGGCTTCATACACTTAACATCAACATATAATGCAATATGAAAAATGCTAAATGAAAAATGAAAAATGAAGAACAAAAGCACCAAGCCAGCAAATGAAAAATGCTAAATGAAATTGAAATAAGGACCCTCTTTTCGGTTTGCATGGAAACCGTCACCTCACTTCCCTCAACCCCATAATTAGTTAACTTAAAACTAATACATCCAAAATATAATTATTAATTATATATTAAATAATATACCTAAAATGTCCATACGCCAATTACCCCTAATATTACTTAATCTATAAATAAATAAATAAATATATATATATATATATATATATATATATATATATATATATATATATATTAATAACATATGCCCACAAATATATAATAACATATTATAGTATATAAGTATATATATATATATATAATTATCTATAACCATTAAATTGTTATATAAAAATAATCTTCTCACAATTCTAATGCCATAATTAATATTAATATTCAATTAACTACAATTCGTAAATTATCTTTTTAATACTTCCAACTAAGAATCTAATAATTATACATACATTTTAAATAAATAAAAATTGCAACATTTCTTATTGGATAACACACCTACATAATAAACTAAATGCAATGCTTCTTTTAATTATAAAATGCCACATTCATCAAATAAATTCTAATCACCAATAACACGTCTAACCTATATGTGCATAAACTTCAAATTACAAGTATGTAGCAACTCACCTAATTAATCATCACTATATCAAATAAGATTTTCCTCAAAGCATACTAATATCGCCATACTGACTTATCCAATCAATTAATCAATTAAACATTATAAAATGCATAATGAAATGCTCGGGTTATGTGCGTGCAGATGTGACATATATGACCCAATATGTTTCCTTTTTATAACATTTATTTTCCTTTCTCTTACCCACCTTATAACTTCATTGTAATGTCATGAATATTTTTGCACGCTTGAATATTTCATGATATATCATATGATTAATGAGTACATGATCGTGCATGATAGTGATTGTATGATGTCTTCATATACAGATGATTCATGACTTGTTGCATAACTCATGCTTATATGATTGTAAGCAATAATGATCAAGTGATACCATTCATAATATAATCTCATTATATTGCTATCATAAGCAATTAAGCGAGAACTCATCATTTTAAGACCCTATGTAAGGTCCTAAGATGAATAGCATAAACCTACTATGGACTTTCCTTTATCCAAATTCCTTGATGGTACTTGTTAATCTTCACCACCTATAACATTACAAAGTATCCATACTTAATAAAAGAAACAATTTATATAAAGATTTCAACATATACCAAGTTATAGGCAGAGAACCATCCTTATTAACCATTTTACAATAAGATTTCATCTTTACACTTCACATGAACTCTCTCATTCAAGTATCTAACATGTTAATAAGATAAGGCATCAATTTGTATAATGGTTACCACTTAAAATTCATTTTCTAGAATTGTACTCGACCTGAGTAGCTTCACACTCGGGTTGAGTACATTGCTGCCCATTTTTCTATCACCTTTAATTCATTTCCAGAGGTATACTCGACTCGAGTATCACTATACTTAACTTAAGTACACTGTTTCATTTATGGTTTTTTCTTCTTTTTTCTTTTCCAGTAGTTTACTCAACTTGAGTGGACCTATACTCTACTTGAGTTTGTTATTGTTTTTAGGGGTCTTATTTTCCAACATCCAACTCGACTCAAGTTGAACCATACTCGACTCGAGTTTGTTACTGCCTATATGGGTCATGTTTCTAGCATCCAACTCGACTCGAGTTGAACCATACTCGACCCAAGTTTGTTGCTACCTATATGAGTCAAATTTCTAGCATCCGACTCAACTCGAGTTGAACCATACTTGACTCGAGTTAGTTGCTGCCACCATTTTGTTTAAGCACCCAAACACCTTTAACATTTCCTTAAGCTTCCTAACTCATAATCATAACCAAATCATCTTCAAATCACCTCTAAAACTTAACCAAAACATCAATTTAACATAAGTTTAAGTCCAATCACCCATCAAAAACAATTCAGTTTCTTTATAATCATTCACTATCAAATTTAAACCCAACATCACATATTTAAGAATTCAAATCATCAAACCATAACCCATGTCTTTACTCTATAAAAACCATAAGACATCAACTCAAAGGAAAGAAGTATATATCAAGTAAAGAAGAAGAATAACAAAAACATCTTCAATTCTTGCTTCCTCTTACCTAAATTTCAAAGCCTTGAAGATTTAGTTTTATAAGAACAAAAAAGAAGAGAAAGAAAGGTTTTGAAAATAATAAGAAGTGAAACCCATTCTATAGGTGTGAGGAAGAAGAAGAAAGAAATAAGATAAGGAGAAAATTTTGTATGACTGGCCAAAGTTGAATTTTCTCTAATCCTATAATAAAAACTACCTATATCATTAATAATTATAATAATACATATTTCTTATTTATACATATACTTATATATATAATATACACATCTAATAAACATTAAATCATCTTTTTATTATATTTATTAAAACTTTAAATTAACACATATAAAATACATATACCAAAGAATCACCCATTACATAATATACGTATACTTAATACCCAACACCCATATATAAATAAATCACATATTCATTTAAATAAATAAAATCATTCAACCCAAAGCCTTCTTTCCAACATCCCTTCATGCATATCCAATCAAATCAACATTTATCACCACTTTGTATCATAATTTCATTTAATTGCATACGTCATTCATTATATTTTCATGCTCTAATTAAACATTCACTGAATTGTATGCCTAAAATGTATACATAGAACGATGTTATGTGTGTGGATATGATAACTCTCTACCCCTAAAAAAAATTTTGACCCAAAATTCTAACCTGAATTGATCGAAAATAAATGAGAATACTGTTGTCTTATCATTGATTCACGTTCCCAAGTAGCATCCTATCCCATATGATGATTCCATAACACTTTCACCAAGGGAATTTGCTTGTTCCTCTACTGTTTCACTTCTTTTACCAATATCTTTATTGGTTCTTCACTGTAGGATAAATCAGGTTGTATCTCTATGGACTTGACCGAAATAACATGAGAAGGATTCGATTTATATCTTCTTAGCATTGATACATGGAATACATTTTGAATCTTGTCTAAATCTGGTGGTAAAGCTAATCTATAGGCTAATGGTCCTACTCTTTCCAAGACTTCATAGGGTCTAATGAATCGAGGACTCAATTTACCCTTTTTCCCAAATCACATAATTCTCTTCTATGGAGACACTTTTAAGAATACTTTATCCTCAATTTGATATTCTATATCTCTTCTTTTTGAATCAACATACGATTTTTGCTTATCAGAAGCAACTTTCAATTGGCTCTTGATCAATTTCATACGTTCTTCTACCTGTTGTACTAACTCAGGACCCACTAATCTTCGCTCACCAACCTCATCCAAATGTAATGGAGTTTTACATTTCCTTCCATATTACGCTTTATATGGAGCCATCTGTATACTAGACTGGTAGCTATTATTATAAGCAAATTCAATCAATGGCAAATATTCATCCCAATTACCTTCCCACTCTAATACACATGCCGAAGCATATCCTCTAAAATCTGAATTACTCTCTCTGATTACCCATTTGTTTATGGATAAAAAGCAGTACTAAAATGTACTTTAGTACCCAAAGCTCTCTGAAAACTACCCCAGAATTGTGATTTAAATCTTGGATCCCTATCCGACATAATAGATGATGGAATCCTATATAATCAAACAACCTCTTTAATATATAACTTAGCTAATCTCTCCAAACTGTAATCCATACACACTAATAGAAAATGAGTTATCTTCATCAATCGATCCATTATTACCTATATTATCAAAGGTATCCCTATGATAAAGTCCATCATTACACGGTCCCATTTCTACTCCGGTATAGGTAGTGGATTAAGTAATACTGCTAGTACTTGATGTTCAGCTTTCACCCGTTGACACACCAAACATTTACCAACATAATCTGCTATGTCATTCTTCATACCAATCCACCAATAATGCTGCTTTAAATCCTTATACATCTTCATACTTCTGAGGTGATATGAATACCTTGAACTATGTGCTTCCTCTAAAATTTATCTTTTCAAGTCTTCATCAATAGGGATATATAACCGTATCCCATATTTCAAAATACCATCATTATCCAACATAAAAAGTGTAGTATTACCTGTCTAAACTTTCTTCAACTATTTCTGGTACTCTTCACCATTCACTACACTCATTTAATCTGATCTATCAATACTAGTTTCACTTGTAACTGCAATTGTGTTAAAATGCAATCAGATTGCATTACTAATAGGGCATTCAGCTATCGAGTCTCATGTACTAGCATCAATGATGACTGTTTAATTCTGGTGAATGTCTTTCTACTCAATGCATCTGCCACTGAATTAGCTTTCCTAGGGTGATAATCAATAATGCAGTCCTAATCTTTAATGAACTCTAACCATCGTCTCTATCTCAAATTCAATTCTTTTTAAGTACCCAAATACTTTAAACTTTTATGATCAGTAAAGATATAACATTTTGTACTATATAAATAATATCGTCAAATCTTTAATGCAAACATAATGATAGTTAACTCTAAATCATGAGTAAAATAATTCTTCTCATGAGATTTTAACTATCTTGATGCATATGCAATTACCTTTCGGTCTTGCATAAGGATATAACCTAATCCATTCAATGATGCATCACTGTAGATTACATACTCTTTTCCTGGGGTTGGTAAAGTTAACACAGAAGCTTTTATCAAACACTCCTTTAACCGTTCAAAACTCTTCTCACATTTCTCAATCCACACAAAAGGAACATCTTTTCATAACAATGTTATTAATAGTATGGAAATCATAGAAAACTCCTTAACAAACCTTCTATAATACCCCGCTAAACCTAGAAAACTGCAAATTTCACTAACATTCCTTGGAATTGACCAGTTAGTAACTACTTCAATTTTACTTGGATCAACTTTAATACCTTTAGTGGATACCACATGTCCCAAAAATGTTACTTGTTCTAACCAGAAATCACACTTTGATAATTTTCCAGATAATTTTTTCTCTCTCATCTTCTGTAGCATAATACGTAAATGCATGTCATGATCTTCCCTTGTCTTCGAATATACCAAGATGTCATCAATAAACACAACCATAAACTGATCTAAGTAGTCTTTAAATATTGTGTTCATCAAAGTCATAAACGTTGTTGGTGCATTCGTCAACCTAAAAGGCATAACCAGGAACTCATAATGATCATAACACGTCTGGAAGATTGTTTTTGGAATACTATTATCTTTAACCCTAAACTGATGATATACTGATCTTAAATCAATCTTTGAAAATACTATTGCACCTTTTAATTGATCAAATAAGTCATCAATACGGGGTAAAGGATACTTGTTCTTGATTGTTACTTTATTTAGTTATTTGTAATCAATTCACAATCGTATGGTACCATCTTTCTTCTTAACAAACAAAACTGGAGCACCCCAGGGAGATACACTCGATCGGATAAATCCTTTGTCTAATAATTCTTATAGTTGTGTCTTCAATTCCTTTAATTCTGTAGGAGCCATTCTATAAGGTGTAATCAAGATAGGCTCTATCCCCGGTAAGATTTCAATTTCAAACTCAACTTCTCTCTCTGGTGGTAGTCTTGGTAACTCATTGAGAAACACATTTGAATAATTATAGACTGTTGGTATCTCTGATATTTGTACCCCCTTCTATCTTGTATCAGTAACATGTGCAAGTATGGCTTCACAACCCTATTGTAACAATCTCTGGACCATTATTGCTGAAATCAATCTATCTATCACTGAAGGTATATTTCCCCTAACATGAATAGTAGCATAACCCGGCTGTTGAAATGTTACCATCTTCTATTTACAATCCATCACTAGTTGATATTTTGATAACCAATCCATATCCAAAATGATATCATAGTCCTGAAAAGGCATCTCTACTAGATCAGATAAGAGACATATACCTTGAATCACCAATGAACATTACTAATAAATCTTGTTTACTACCTTATCTTTCCCAAGAGGATTGGAGACTACAATGTCATAGCCTAAATTCTCACAAGCAATATCAAGCAATCATGTAAAATCCATGTTCACATAAGAATGCAAAGAACCAGGGTCAAATAGTACTAAAGCATCATGATCAGAAATAAAAACATTACCAACAACAATATTAGAAGCTCACTAGTCTTCTTTTTACATCAAATTATACACTCATATTGGAGCCCTAACATTCTGATTCACCAATTCTTGACTGTTACCTTGACCACCACTACTATGGCCTCTACCTTTACCTCAGCTTAAACTCTCTGATGTCTTTGATATAGATCTAAGTATCTGACTTTGTTGATAGGATCTTCCCTTAGTAACTATATGTATAGGTATATCTCAGCATTCAGGATACTCTCAGGCAAAATGACTAGTACCTCCATATCAATAATATAAATTTATGCCAACCCTATAGGTACAATGATGTACTCAACCATAAGAGTGACATGAATGTGGACCTGCCCATGATGAACTATGATTAAAAGATCTCTCTCTCTATCCTTATGGAGGCAATAGTGGTCGAGACCCAACTGATCTACAAGTGAAGGAACCCTTAAACCTGCCCCTCTTCTGGCTACTAGAACTGGTTCCTCTAAAAGATTTCTCGATTTACCGTCTAAAACTCTCCATTTCTTTCAATGACCTCTCTTGATTAAGTGCATTTGCCATAAGAGCCAAAAAAATCTTCATGGTTGAATCCCTGTACTAATACCTTAAGATGAGGATTCAATCCCTACTCAAATCTTTTACATCTATCCCTACCAGTCGCTAAAATTCCAGTGGTATAATAAGATAATCTTATAAACTCTCTCTCATATTCTATAATTAACATATTACCCTGCTTGAGACTAAGGAACTCTTGCAATTTCTAATCTATATAAGCTAACAACACATACTTCTGACGGAATTCCCTTTGGAAATCATCCCAAGTCAATACAGGTGGATCGGCCATACTATATGGAATATTCTTCCACCATTCATATGCATCATCTTATAGCAATGATAAAGCATATTCAAACTTAGCAGAATTAGGACACCTTAGTTGTTGAAGAACCCTACTTGTACGTTCCAACCATATTTTAGCAATGAATGGATCTGTAGTCCCAAAAAAATTAGTAGCTCCATAACCCCGTAATTTATTGAAATCCATCTTGTATTCCTCCCCATTCTTAGTTAGAGGTAGGGTTGGATCATCAGTGGAGGCATCATCTTGTTCCATAGGAGGTACCCTCTCTCCGTACTCACTAGGTTCACCCTAAATACCTGCATCACCAGGTCCTAGTTGAACCTCCTCTCTGTCTCTAGCCTCTGAAGTATCCTCATGAGGGTTAAAATTACCCCCACCTTCTTCACCAATAATTATCGCTCTATCACTCATTATATCTAATTTGTAATAACATATGTAATTTAGATAAATCAAACAGTTAGCAACAGTAAAGATAAACAATACTCCTATTATATAGCTCATTAATGATTGGTAGTAACAATTCTATGCAGTAATTATGAAATAAGCAAAACCATAGCTCTGATACCACTATAACATGTCATACCATAACTCGGTGTAACATGCTCCTGTAGCATAATTAATAACCTCCTAAGAAAAGAAATCATTAATTACACAACAAGGGATGCATACATATTTTTTATTTATGAGCACTGTTCACCAAGCACTATTCATATATTACTATTCATCAAGTTCCGTGGTAAAAATTTATTTCATAATGTACCATTTTCTTATTATCATTATACATCATTATCATATTCACATCGATGAGTTATAGTGATATCACATAAGTATATATTATAAATACACCATAATAAGTAATACTACCAAATGAGTAATGAAGTGCTACATAATGAGAATGACATCTCAGAGTAAGTTATTAAACTCCAGACTGTATCTAGGATAGGGCTTTACATAAGTCCCAACCTTAGCCAACTGTGGATCAGCTACCCCTATCGCTCCTTGATTACATTAAGTCCTGCATTCATCAAATGACAAATGCTAAGTATATAAATCAGTGGTGCTATAACAATATGTACATGACATTTTAATATTCAATAATGATAATACCATACCAATATACATATAAGATTCATAAAATAATGTACCACCATCATATATTATCAATTGTTAACCTATGATATCAATGTTGAACACTTGATACAATAGTATAAGAATATATACCATAAGCAGTCCTTTGTAACTTTTCCTTCATCAGTTTTCATATAAGAGAATCATCATATATATGAATGTATACATATTCATATCATACGTCATCGTCATTAATCCTTATGTTTCCACCATGTGGATAATAATGTATGCTTTTGAGAATGCAATCATGTTGTGTACTCTCCCTCTGATTCTTTATATCTTTTATCTCATTTTAAAATATTACACGTGATTCCTTTTCGTACTGGGTTCCTTTAGGTACTGGTACTCAACTCCTGCAAGAGGCCAAATATTAGTATAACTGTAGGGTTCTGTGAACCTCATCTCCCTTAAGAGAGCCATTGTGTCTGTATGATTCCTTTGAGGAAATCCATTAATTATATGATCCAGTACATTTCTTTTTCTGTAACATTTCTTTTCCTTTCTCTTACATACCTTATAACTTCATTGTAATGTCATTAATATCTTTGCATGCTTGAATGTTTCATGATATATCATATGATTAACAAGTACATGATCGTGTATGATAGTGATTGTATGATGTCTTCATATATGGATGATTCATGACTTATTACATAACTCATGCTTATATGATTGTAAGCGATAATGATTAAATGATAGTATTCATAATATAATCTCACTACATTGCTATCATAAGCAATTAAGCGCGAACTCATCATTTTAAGACCCTATGTAAGGTCCTAAGATGAATAGCATAAACATGCTATGGACTTTCCTTTATTCAAATTCCTTGATGGTATTTATGAATCTTCACCACCTATAACATTACAAAGTATCCATACTTAATAAAAGAAACAATTTATATAAAGATTTCAATATATACCAAGTTATAGGTAGAGCACTATCCTTATTAACCATTTTAGAACAAGATTTCATCCTTACACTTCATATGAACTCTCTCATTCAAGTATCTAATATATTAATAAGACAAGGCGTCATTTTGTGTAATTGTTACCACTTAAAATTCATTTTCTAGAATTGTACTTGACCTGAGTAGCTTCACACTCGAGTTGAGTACATTGCTGCCCATTTTGCTATCACCTTTAATTTATTTCTAGAGGTATACTCAATTCGAGTATCACTATACTTAACTTGAGTACACTGTTTCATTTATGGTTTTTACTTCTTTTTCTTTTCCAATAGTTTACTCGACTCGAGTAGACCTATACTCTACTCGAGTTTGTTATTATTTTTAGAGGTCTCATTTTCTAGCATCCAACTCGACTCGAGTTTGCCCATACTCGACTCAAGTTTGCTGCTGCCTATATGGGTCATGTTACAGTATCCAACTCGAATCGAGTTGAACCATACTCGACCCGAGTTTATTATTGCCTATATGAGTCATATTTCCAGCATCCAACTTGACTCGAGTTGAACCATACTCGACTTGAGTTAGTTGCTACCACCATTTTTTTTAAGCACCTAAACACCTCCAACGTTTCCCTAAACTTCTTCACTCATAATCATAACTAAATCATATTCAAATCACCTTTACAACTTAATTAAAACATCAATTTAACATAAGTTTAAGTCCAATCACCCATTAAAAACAATTCAGTTTCTTTATAATCATTCACTATCAAATTCAAACTCAACATCACAGATTTAAGAATTCAAATCATCATACCATAACCGATGTCTTTACTCTATAAAAACCATAAGACATCAACTCAAAGGAAAGAAGTATATATCAGGTAAAGAAGAAGAATAACAAAAACATCTTCAATTCTTGCTTCCTCTTACCTGAATTTCAAAGCCTTGAAGATTTAGTTTTATAAGAACAAGAAAGAAGAGAAAGAAAGGTTTTGACAATAATAAGAAGTGAAACCCGTTCTGTAGGTGTGAGAAAGAAGAAGAAAGAAATAGGATAAGGAGAAAAATTTGTATGGTAAGCCAAAGTTGACTTTTCTCTAACCCTATAATAAAAACTACCTCTATCACTAATAATTATAATAATACATATTTCTTATTTATACATATACTTATATATATAATATACACATCTAATAAACATTAAATCATCTTTTTATTATATTTATTAAAACTTTAAACTAACACATATAAAATACATATACCAAAGAA
>CANYBF011783665.1:0-19266 GCA_948192965.1 Dalechampia spathulata | reverse complement strand
CTGGTAAAATGGATTGGGTGGCGACTCCATAGCATTTCTCGACGCGATCTCTCTAGGTCCTGCAGGTTAACCATGGTTTAAATCACTCGGGAGCAAGCACCACGACATCTAACGCCGAACAGCGTGCAGTACTCCCACGTCTGGGATGTGCTACTCCTCACACCGGGATCAAAGAAAACTAGGATATTAGAATCATATAAATGGAACTCACTAGCAACAACATCAACAACTCCAACCTCATCTCGCTAATGCATAGTGTATACTCTGGCTGCCATACCTGACTTTGAGGCTGATTAACTAAAGTTTGGCTACTACCAATAGCTCCCTGCCTCGACCTTGTCCTCTACCAACTAACCCTGTCTGTACTAAACTATTCCTCATAAAAGGTCTGGACATTGTATTAGGACTATATCCCTCTGCAGTTATATGAATTGGCCTAGCTTGCGGTGTACTACCATCTTATGCCAAATGTCTACATCCGCCGCAATTATAACAAACTCCCAATACCATATGACATATACCACCATGCATCCACCCACAAGTAGTACACTGTCGAATACCTATAGGAACTCTTGGCATAATCTGTTCTGACTGACTAGGTCAAGGTGGATATTGTCTAACTTCCCTAGATCTCTGTACAAACGGCCCCTTAAAGCACCTCCTCTTACTATCATTACTTGAGGCACCACTAGATGCTAAGGTTGCCTTACTCGGTAGTCGAATTACTAACTCCTCCTCCTCTTTTAATGTCTTTTTATGTCTCAAAGCACCAACAATCAAAGAAGAAAAATCCTTATACATAAATCCCTCCACTAGTTTCCAAATCTATGGCTTTAACCCTTGCTCAAACTGCTTGCAACAATCCCTGCCGGTAACCACTAACCATGTAGTGTAATAAGCCAATCTGGTAAATTTCCTCTCATATTCAGCTACAAATAAAGCTCCTTATCTCAATGCCAAGAAGTCTTATAGTTTCTCATTAGTATAAGTATATGGTACGTATTTCTACCTAAATTCCCTTTGAAAATCCTCCCAAGTCAGAGTAGAAGACTCATCCATACTGTATGGAATTGTCTTTTACCACTTATATGCATCATCATATAACAGAGAAATCATATATTCTAACTTCAACTAATTCGAACAACCCATTTTTTGAAATGCATGCCAAATCCTGTCCAGCTACTACTCAGCTATAAATGGATCTGTCATTCCTGTAAATTCAGTAGCACCCATTTTATGTAGTTTATCAAACTTTATCTTTGGCTGCTCAGTCGATGGTGCTGCAGGCTGTCCCTACAATAATCTCATCAAAGTATTAACAGGTACCGTCACCTGTTCCCCTGCAGTCACTATTAGAGGTACTACTAATGGCACTTGTTCCGATGCCTCAGTTAGCCCTGGTCCAGTTGGACCCTATCTATCAGCTCCCCAAGTACCATCACCACCACCAATCCTATCACCTACATCAGTAACACCAGTATGGGGATTATGATTACCCTACCTTCATCACTCATAATTATTGCTCTATCAATCATCTTATATCCACTATCTTCTATCAACTATCTACAAAATATGAGATTGCACCTAGTAAGCTTCTATCTATATATGATGTAATTAACAATATGTAAATTTTAAATACCCAAAGCTATACAAAAATATCTGTAAAACCATTAAAATCATGTCTCTGATACCAAAATAACATGTCATACCCTACCTCTCCTATAAGGCATTACATGCTCCAGTAATATGTTTAACAGATTTCCCTACTGATGTCGGAACCCGCTAAACATACTACAAGGGATATTTTAAAAAAATTTAAACTACATATATAGAAATATAAGTATTAATAGACACAGCAAAATAGAAATTTGTGACCATAATTATGATCATGAAAATGAGGGACTTTAAAAATTTCACAATCATGTAAATAAATGCATCTTAAAAAGAACATACATCTTATAATATATTACATATGAAAACATAATCTTTTATCTTTGGGTATTTTTCATAGTTATATAATTACATCATATTAAACATAAACACACTTATAAACATATCTACCTATACATTCTCCTTAATATCTTTAACTTGCCAGTTGCAGAGCTCACATATTCTTTACTTTTGTCACTGTTATGATCTATGTTCATAAAAAGGAATGCTAAGTATAAAACTCATTGGTGCACAATATTCAAACATAATAGCAATTACATTCCTTTTGAAACACATAGAAGATTAAACGTTTCTGAAATCATATCCTCAATATATATCACGTATTAAAATCATAAGTCATAAATCTCAATATACATCATGTATAGTACTTTTCAAAAGTATAATAATATATCATATCAATAAATCATTTTCTCTTTTTCTTTTTCATTATTTTATCTTTTACACCAATATGTCATAAGTTATAGTTACCTGTAACTCGGATGGGGAACAAGTCTCAATCCCACCCCTAAGGTGACTACATCTCATCATACTATCTGAGTCACAAGTCATTGTAAACAAATCACTGTAACCCAAATGGGAGACGAGTCTTAATCCCATTCCTAAGGTGACTTGTATCACAAGTTACTATAAATACATTACTGTAACCTGGATGGGAGACGGGTCTCAATCCCATCCCTAGGTGATATCATATACTCTCTAATGTGCACATCTCTCATGGGGGAGCGAATGATAACTCAACCTTTCAACTCAATGAGGCATATTTCATAATCATCTCTCTATCTCATTATCATCGGGTAATAATCGATTATGAAATACAAATCCTTTTTCAACTCTTTCCATAACATATATCAAAATAATATCATCATATACCCTTTTCAAACTCTTTTTAAATCATATAAAATCAATTTCATAATTCACAACCAAGTAAAACCTATTCTTATATCAAAGAATCTGTAATAAGAATATGAGCAAATGAAATACTCATTGTGCAACCAATCATGAAAAATAAATCATTTAAATAAACACAATCATCATAATAAGATATCCAAAATAACATTGATATCTATTTTGCAACCAATCAAATAAAATAGTCAATTATATATATATATATATATATATATATATATATATATATATAATTGAAAACCATTACAGAACATAATTGTTGTTCGTATATTGTGCACATACCTCAATAAAGATCCTTTTTCCATTACTTTACTCTTTTCTAACTATCTTTTATCAACTTCCTCTACTGCATAACAACAAAATTATCAGAATAAGCCTAATCACTTCCTTTTCCAACTACGGTAAAAATTACCGATTAACCCATATTTACTATTTTTTTCCAACTATTAGCATATACTAAAATCACCTAATATTCATACAATAGCTTATATAAATTCCAAGTTTTACTAACTTATACAATAATTTATCCAAATTACAAAATTCTAACAAAAATTTGACAGAGTTTCAACTGTAATTTACATTTTCCAATATTAAAACTTCATAATATACCAAACCACCTGCAGAAACATAATTCCCTTTCCTCCAATTATCCAAACATAACTCCAATTCATTATTTCAAGAACATAACATATAAAAACAAATCTTAAATCATATAAAGCTTACTATCAATTGCTTTTGAATCTTGGTCAATTCCTCACTTAAACTCTAAAACCTAAGAAAAGAAGAAGATTTGAGAGAAAATCGTCTAAAGAAAAATAAGAAATCTGACATGATTTCCCTTTTAAAAAGTCAATTTTACATTACGTACGACTGTACCAGGCCCTGTACGCCGTACAACATAATTTATATTTGCTTACAACCATACCATCACCCTGTACGCCTGTTCCACTATAAAACTAACCTATTGACCATTCTGCCAAATGCTCAGTATGCCTGTACCAACCATTGGTACGCACGTATGAAAAGATACTACTAAATTTTGGCTCTTATGACTCACATACGGTACGTCCATACTATATTGGTACACCTATGCTAATACCTCCCATTTGGTACGCCCGTACCATAACTGTTACGCCGGTACCAACTATATTTTGCACACACTATCATCATTAAATTAACTTAAAACCACTTAAAAGCTTAATTCCTATACACATTCTTCTAAACCTCATTTACGGATGTTACAATATGCAATGGACATTATTAGTCATAGTTTGGATCTTTGAAAGTGAGATGTAAAAATCATGAAAAATTAAGGAAAAGTTGCGTTTCTCATTAATTTTTGACCAATTCATATCATTTTGACTATAGCACAACCAAAATGCTACTGAGAAGTTTATTTTTCATGCAAAAATGTATTAGAAAGATAGAAAATTTTGGCAAGTTAATAACATATGTCACACATTGCAGAAAAAGTACAACATGTGTCACACATTGGGCAATATATGTTGCACATTTCTAGATATATCTAGAAAATCAAGAAAAATATATGAAAAAATGATTACAAAAAAAGTAAAAGAACACGAATAAAAAAGTAAATAAAGTGGCTTTCATAACTTACCTAAGGTTTGATCTTTTAATTTCTTAATTTCATAAAGTTAAGGGAACAAATTAGTCTAAGATTAAGTATAATTAAGTCTGATTTAATTAACTTTGAATAGCAATTTTGATAGTTTCATTTAAATAATTAATTCCCTCCTTTTTGGAAAATACTCGAGTAATATTTGTAGAGATCAATGGGCAAAAACCTTTTTTAGATTCTAAAGATGGGAATTTTCTGCCCTAAAAGTAACATGTCACATGTTGCATGAAGGTGCATCACACAATATAGAAAAACTGAAACATATGTCGTAAAATTTCAATGTTCATTGCACAATACCAATGCACCTCATACATTATGCTTAAAAATTAATGTGTAATACACGTTCCTAGCAATGTATGATGAACGTTGGTTTAGAAACATAATAAAAAAAATTTCATTAAATTAAGCTTAATTTTAGATCAAAAATTTCCTTAATTTTATAAAATTAAAATGAGCATCATCATTAAGTAATGGGGTGAAAATTAAACATCAATGTTATATCCTCATATACATAACATTTTTTTATATGCATTTATTTTATGAGTATATTACACTGAATGATTGATGAGAGCATGAAATGCATGAATTAGATATGATGCATGAATGTGTGAACTTGATGATTATGTTATTAAGTTATTTATGAATGGAGAAATTCCATACGATATGGAATTTATAGAGAAAATAATAAAAGAAGATGAAAGGATGATTATAAAGTTAAAGATGTATGAAAGATGATAATTGAGAATATGTGTGTTGAATGAATTAGTATGTATTAGTGGTATCTTGGTATGTTTGACATGTTATGATATGATATAGTATAATTTAAAATGGGTATATAATGGTTAAAGTAGAGTTAGAAGCATTGGAAGTCAATATAAATGAGAACTTGTGGAAAACACATTGGTATGGGTGTACGGATTCACGTACGGGCATATCATTAATTATGTTTTGAGCCATATGACCGTATGATTTGGTCGTACCACATGCTAAATTTGGCAGTAGCTTTTAGTGTGAGTGTACTACATGGGTGGTATGGCCATACAAATGTTTTGACGTAAATTGGTATTGCAGTTTTTAGAGTGATACAGGCATACGTGATACCATATGGCCATACACAACTTAAAATCAAAATTTTAAAGAAGAAAATTAGGTTAGTTTCTGACATTTCCTTCCTTCAAAATACAAACAACTTCCATTTTTCATCTTTTCTTTGTATTTTAGGTTAAAGAAAAGTATCTTTTCAAGGTAAGATCATATATAGGTTTTAACTTTTATGTTTCTTTTGGATTATATAAGCTATATATATGTTTTCTTCTTCTTTATGTCTACTTATATGATTAATAAAGGTGAATTGTGTTTGATTAGTATGTAAATAGCATAATTAGAGTATGTGGTGAAAGATAGAAAAGATAAGTTGCTGAATTTGATATTTTAATATAATCGAATAAATTTCTATTGTGATATGTGGAATTGGTGTAAATTCTAGCTTTTAACTTTAACATTTATTATTGTAGTTACTACTGGAAGTGTGTCAATGAGGTTTAATGGTGTTTCCAGAGTTTAATATACTTAAAGATTGATAGAAAAGATGATTATATGTGTTGGTAGATTGAAATTCGGTGTGCTGCCTAAATTGGGAGTAAAGAGCAGAAGTGTGTATTCCTTGAAATTGTTTGAAAACATGATTGAACAATGTGTTTATGTGTTGAATATGGAGTTTAGTTGTATGTATAGATATGTTATGGCATAAAAATACCAAAAGGTTCAACAGTGGTAACAAGTAAGTTATAGTATGAAAGATGAAGATATATATGGATTGCTTAAGATGTTAAGTCAAGTATAATTTACGAGTGACTTTACTAAATGGATGTAAAATGAAAATGTTACAGGTTTAATAGACGAGACTCATATTCCTCCACAAGCTATCGATAAGGGCAAAGCGATAGCAGGGTTGTGCTTTTCACTTCATGACCTTATCTAAGGTCTTGAAATGATGTCCTTATATCTAAATGTTTATATTATTCATCTTATGAACCCGTATAGGGTCTTAAAATGAGGTTTTCTCACTTGATTACTTATGTAGCAAAGTAATGAGCTTACATTATGAATGGTATTATATGATCATTATTACATAAGATCATTAAAGCATCATTTACGCATCATGTCATGAATCATCCATACATAAAGACATATTCATGATATATCATATAGAGGATATAAGGGGGAAAAGAAAGTGATATATAGAGTAATGTTCATTGATAACGTACTGGGTCATACAGTTATTATCGATTTCCTTGATGGAATCATACAGTATAGGTTCCTATCATGGAACCATAGAGAAATGTTATATTCCTAAGGGAACCAGAGAATGATACAGTACTGGTACATAGAAAAATGGACCCAGTATAAGATTATGTTCAATCATACAGAAAAGAATTGAAATTATATAAGAAAATTAGAGGGAGAACGTAAAGCATGAATGCATTCTCACAAATATACATTATCATTCATTTATCAAGAAAGTATAGAGAATGGAATGATAAATGCACTATAATTATGCTTATGTAAACATGTATACATAGTAATAAAGTGCATAGTATATTTGATACAGGAAAAGTTATAGTGTATTATTTTATGGTATTTGTTCCTATCTCTACACAGTATATAATATATGCTGCTTATAATAGTTAACAAGTGATGTTAAATGACATGATATGATACAGTTATACTGCCTAATGCTTGTTGCTCTGGTTTGATGTCATTTAATATATCATTTACTCATTTTATAGCACCACTAAGTTTTATACTCAGTGTTTGTCATTTGATAAACACAGGACTAGGACCTTTATGCAAGAATTTAGGTTGATTGGTCTACAGTCAGAGAAGGTTGTGATTTTGAAGAATCTCCATCTTGAAGTAGTTTGGGACCAATGTAACATACTTCTTTGTATGCTTGTATATATGCAACTTATTAAATTAACCTTAGTGGTAGTAACATTTGTGTCTTATACTTTTATGATGTGTATCATTGCTACTATTTTATCATGTATAATTAAATATATAGATTACACATAAGGAATGATGGCATGAGTATTCATGATAAATGTAAGATATATATTTTAAGATATAATGGATGCATATTATTGAGTACTGATAATTCATAAGTCTACAGGTGTTTTTGGATAACAGATATTGTCAGACATATTTATATGAAGTATAAGAAAAAGAAAATTGTGTAGATAGATCCCTTATGGAATAATTAATGATTTCCTTACTTAGGAGATTATTAACTATTCTACAAGAGAGTGTTACACCAGGTTGGAGCGTGATAATCAACACATACATAACTATCATCATATTGAATCTTATCGCTTTTATCAATTCCTCATCCTTTAAAGTTGTATGCCCTTGTTTCTTATAGTCTTTTATTTCATATTCTTACTTTGTCATCATCATTATATTCTTTTCTAGTTTCCATCATGAGATGTTTATACTTAGTGTTATTAGTTTAATGTTTCAATTTTTCATTATATATATAAGAATCTCATTTAGGTTCTTATTCATAATTCACATATTATTTTAGTTTAAATACCCATTTTTCATAATCAAATTTAACCAATTATGATGTTTAATTGAGGCACTTAAGTTAAAGTAGGTATAACTCAACTATAGCT
Organism: Dalechampia spathulata; assembly: GCA_948192965.1. Lineage (NCBI taxonomy): Eukaryota > Viridiplantae > Streptophyta > Magnoliopsida > Malpighiales > Euphorbiaceae > Dalechampia > Dalechampia spathulata. Next base: position 11,097 of record CANYBF011783665.1, on the reverse strand, counting down.
AGTCTTTAGAAACCAATTTTTTGCTCTCACGTATATAACTTGACTCATGTTACCCTCAATACAACTCATGTTAACATCCTTACATTACTAGGCCTAATATTTTACCCAACACTCTCTTGTTCTAAGACCCTAAGTGACCAATCTAGAACCTACCATAACAAAAATCTGAATGGAGTTTAACAATTGTCTCCTCTCTTATAAATTATCTCCTCTCTTATAATCACCTCAAACCTTATAGAGATAGCTACTAATCTAAAGAAGTCCTCTATCTTTGATGTTACAACTCTAACCTTTAGATAAGGACTCTATTCAAACTCAAATCTCTGAAACTTCTTAACCTCAATATCAATGATAAAATTAGCATAGCAACTCAATCGTAAAAACTGCTACTTGTACTCAACCACTATCTGATTCCATTACCATAGGTTGAGGAAGTCTTATGGATTTTGATCATGATAAACCTAGTGAACATATTTCTCTCTAAATAGCTTCTGTAAATCCTCTCAAGTGTTTATGGTTGAGCAATGCCACCGAAGACTATCTTCCATTAGTCATAAGCATCTCCTTGAAGTAATGACAAAACATATTCAAAGTATTGTGCATCAATACTAGCCAACTCATCAAACACCTGAGTGACTAACTTAAGCCACTATTATGTCTCACAGGAGTTGATGGTGCTATAAAAATCTACCACAATATGCTTCCTTAGTTTGTCATATTGCCTCTTAGTAGGATCAAGACTTATCACTCTCCTCATAATTCGATACATCACCTAAGCCCACACCTTTATTGGAACCTCTCTTGAAATGTGTTGGTCACCACTCTTAAGTTTTGATGCAAGTAGTGCTCATATAAGTCCATGCACTAAGTAATCATGGTCATTACTACCCTAGGGCCCTCATTAGGGTTTGTCTCTATATCATGTTTTTGGGGATCCATCATGTAAAGGTTTAAAGAGTTTGATCAGTAGCAAATTGAGGATCTCAAACAACTCAATGACTCAAAGACTATGTACAAGCAATGATTACTCATACTAATACAATCAACATCAAATGACACAAGCTATATGCAATGCAAGACTTAACAGACACATTTGATTACTCTTTTAAAAAATAACCTTATAATCTTTTACTAGGGCTTTGATACCAAAACATGTAACACCCTAAGTAATACATTGTAATTAAACTATAATAGAGGATACCATATCGTAACTTAATTAATAGCATTACTAAAATGTCACTTAAGTTTTTTTTTCTTCTTTAAAATCCTTGGCATCATTTCTTTGAAACCATAACCACAATTTAACTTTCAATATCTTTTTGTAAACCAAGTAAAATAAAAAAAATTAAAGTAATTGAGTTTGGTAAACATTTTTCATGTCATTTAAATAATTCTCTTTTCAAATCATACTTACTCAAAAGAATGATGAACTTAAATCACTTGGATTATTTAAGATTATAAATTTAAAATAGATGTTACTTGAGCTTATGTTTAAACCATTCTTTTAAAATATATATCAAATCTAGGGATATAAAATTTTCTAAGATTATCCATCACCATCTTAAACAACATAAAGTATAATAGTTTTACATCAACAATCTAGTATATCCTCGCCAGTAAACAAAACTTATAAGTTATTCAAAATACTTAAGTAGTTTAAGATAGATGAACAAATGACTTAAAATTAAGATACATGTTGATCTATAAAAGAACAAAATATAGTGAAATATAGAGTTATAAGAGTGACTTCCATTGAAGCACTCAATACATAAAAGTAACTATTTTAACTTTACTTGCACTTAGACTAACTCATCATGAGTTGGCTACCCAAACTTTGACTCGATGGTAAGGGATGACTCTCCATTGACCATCTATGAACATATACTCAAAGTTAAAAATCATTAAAATCCTTATGATCCTCATCATTGACTCACTTAACTAAGTTATGATACTCTTGAACCACGTCCTTACCTACGCAAGTAAATCAAACTTGTACTAAGCATAGTTGCTTAGTAAGAGTGCTTAGATGCTATCAATCATGTATAAGTCATGTTCATCATTTCATATCCCTATCACAATCCTAAGTTCTAATCAGATTTTCAAGTCATCATATGCACACAAATTAAATCACACAATCATACATTATTATTGCAAAGTAATATTTCATTTCCTTTATGAGATTTTCTTTATTTATATAGCATTAGTGCCTCCATATTCTTCATTCATATATCTAACAACCATAACAAGGCACTTATAAGCTCATATTCATTTTCACATTAATCACATACATGTCATCATTATTACATAACCACATGTCATTTCTTTCATAAATAAATCACATATAAACATGCAATAACTCTCATCATTTCATTGAATAAGTTGCATAATCCACATGCATATATGTCATCATTAACATGAATATTATAATTATCATATACAACTACCATCATATTGAATTTTATCCTTTTTATCAATTCCTCATCTTTAGAGTTGTTTGCCCTTGTTTCTTATAGTCTTTTATTTCATATTCTTACTTTGTCATCATGATTATAGTCTTTTCTAGTTTCCATCATAAGATGTTCATACTTGGTGTTATTAGTTTAATGTTTCAATGTTTAATTATATATATAAGAATCTCATTTAGGTTCTTATTCATAATTCATATCTTATTTTAGTTTAAATACCCATTTTTATAATCAAATTTAATAAATTATGATGTTCAATTGAGACACTCAAGTTAAGGTAGGTATAACTCAACTCTAACTAGTCTTTAGAACCCATTTTTTACTCTCAATATATAACTTAAGTCATGTTACCTTCAGCATAACTCATATTGATCACTACATTTATGTTTCTTACTTATGTTGACCATAACATAGCTCATGTTGGACTCAAAAGCACTAAACTTTCCACTTCTTCACAAGCAACACAAATGATATTGCCCTCAACATAACTCATGCTAAACTATTAAAACCTATACATTTTCTAATGAATTTTATGGCCTCTAAAATGCTTATTTTAAAGATTTAAGATCAAAATTATGGAAAATAAATATATATGTTATTATCTTTCAAGCCTCTTAAACTTTTCAATAATACAATCCATAATCCTAATTTCTCATCTAGCATTTCTCATTACATTTCATTTAAACCAATACCACCCAATACCATATTATCAAATCATGATCATAATTCCATTCATACACGCTACACACTTAAAATCAATCTCTCATTTCACAAACAACCCCCAAAGGGTTTAGGCACTTACAATGTCTCCTTAACATTTAAATAAGCTTGAAAATGATGAGTTTATGCTTCAAGGATTTATGACCAGCTTGATAACTATCACGACTACCATAGTGTAACATGCTCCCATAGCGTGGTTACCAACTTCCTAAAGATTAGAAAATTGATAATCATCCTACAAGGGATTCAAATAATTAACTTGTTAAATGCAATATAAAGTTTTTTTTATGATGTAAAACATGTATAATAATCTACCACCTGTAAGCATTCTGTAAACCTATATAATGGGATAATATCATAAGTCAAGCATTTATGCTTCCACATATTTCAATAGTAAAGACATGCAAACATTACTTTATTGTTTTAGGGACATCCCTGGTGGTATCGTTATATTACATCATAAGATACAAAACATAATAGTTTATATATTAAAACTATTTTTGCTGCCAAAAGTACAAAAAATGTAAGCTACATGAAAACCGAGGAGTTGGAGTCCTCTACCCAAAATCACTATCTTTGGGACCTGCTGATGATACTACTATATCCCGTGCTCTCCTATGTCACTAGTGCCTGTATTCATCAATTGACAAATGCTGAATATAAAACTCAGTGGTGCTAATAAAATAAATAATTATAAACAACATAATATTCATATAATATCATAGAATCATCATTTCCAACACAATTAAGCATTTCAGTAAAATTTCCATCCAAAAATAAAATGTGCCATTAGCCGAATAACATTATCACCTGTAACCCATTTTGTTGTTTACCTATGAACTGTATTACATAATCATCATTTGTTCACAACCATTCACAATGTAATAATAATTATAACATTTCAAATATTATTTCATCATTAAATGTTAAATACGATGAAATATGCTTTTGAGAATGCAATTTATGAATTGCACTCTTCCTCTATTTTTCCTTTACCATTTTCATTCCATTGGGCTCCCTTTTTAATTGTGCACATTTCTGTACTGGGTTCTTCATTTCTATGGTTCAACAAACAGAAACCCATTTTATTTCCATTCGATTTCCCACGGAAATCCATTTTATATCCCACTACATTTTCATTAAACATTTCCTCACATTCACTCATTTTCCTCCTTCCCTATTTCCCCATGATATGCCATGATATGTTTGATATGATGATGCATTCATGATTATGAAATAATGAATGCATATAATATAATGTTATGGATAATCATTTCATGACATTGCATTATATTATAAACAACGTTCCTTTGTAGATCATTTAATGATCAAGGAATACTAGCACAAACCTGCGATTACTTTCTCTTTGTCTAACTTGTTTGGTGGCACATGTTGATTATCCTTGGAACCACCTGAATCATAATATGATATTCGTATTTAATAAAAAGATTGAATACAATCATTAATCATTCATAATTCACACCTTTATAATCACTTTTCAGTACATATATACATATATATATATATATATATATATATATACACTCCTCTATATAACAATCAATCATTCACGTATACCAAGTCAATTTATATACTAAAACATAGTATTAAATAAGGAAACCACAATAGCATTTAAAATGCAATCACTATTCATATTAGCTATATTAGCTATCTGATTACATGAGCCAAAATATAAAATATATGATATTAAAATAACATAATCTTTATGTTATTGAAAACTAGATTTAATAAGCTTTTAAACGGTATATGATACATATAGAAATCCATTCGTTTAAATAAATAATACCTATGTTACTTTAAAATCTTATATAAAATTACCTTTTTAATAAATTCCAAAACCAATTTATTATTTTCCTTTATTATTAAATGAGAATCTCATTGAATTAAAATAAATTTGATATTATTGTAAAATAGATTTAAAAAGATTTTTAATGATATATTATACATATATTAATTCATTTGTTAAGATAATTAATTAAAATAATTAATTTGGAAATTTATTTAGAAATAACTCCTTTTAACTTTTAAGAACCAATCCCTTTTTATTTATCCTTTAAATAACCATTTAATACTAAATTAAATAAATCTTATGTTATTAGAAAATAGGTTTGGTAAGCTTTATTTTAGCATACAATATGTCCATAATATCACTCATTAAAATGTCCAATTTAAATGCAAAGTTTAGGACATTCAAACTGCAAATTACACACATTCATCATATGAGCACTTCCCTTTTCTCATTCCATTCGGTTAACTATTTTAGTTCCAAATAAAGCCATTTTATGTCACATCTTTTGGCTACATAACATGCTCCTACAAATGATTATTAACTTCCTAACCAAGAAAGTCAATAATTATCTTACAAAGGTGCCCCCCCCCAGAAGAAGACCGATGCCTACACCACAAAGGATGCATCATGAAGACGTCGTATGGGGACACGCCACTAAGCTAAATGGTGGTGCGTTATCCGTAGTGTGATGTTCTACTATACCCTGGATATCTAGGCATACATTCAAAAAATACTGGAAAATGAAATTCTACAACTAATATAAATAAACATTGATATAATACAATACAAACAGTGCATGCGTACATAATCACCACCAAAAGCTGTATAATAAGTACACAACTACTGCCACACTAGCTACACAGCCAAAAAGGATCGGAGTATGCCACAGGAGTCCCGTACCAAGTCGAGATCAGTCTGTCTCAGCTGACGACCTCTAATCCTTCTCTGCACGCTCACTCGAGGGCTCAGAACCTACGTTCATCAAATGACAAATGCTGAGATAAACTCAGTGGTGCTAGAAATATAGATAACAAACATATATCACACAACAACCATCATAAACATCATATCATAACATTGCAACCTAGCATCTTATACAATACAAATGCAACTGCACCAAGCAGTCTCCCTCATCCTCTTTCCACTCATTCACTCTTGTTTTCCTGTAATTGTGTACATTCCTTTCGCACATACTGGGTCTCGATAGGTACCGGTACTCATCTCCCATAAGAGGCCATATAACTGTGGAGTGCTCTGCACTCAAATCCTACTGTAGGTCTCAAGACTCATCTCCCTTCTCGGGAGGTTACTTATCTAATGATTCCTGAAGGAATCCCATAATCATTGTTGACCCAGTATGCCCAGAGCTGAGCTCTACCCTCATCTCTCATTTTCTTTTCTCTCTTTCTCCATTCATCGTTCATCTCCATGCATGTTAGCATGTCATTACAAACAATTCATCATATATATGAAAGCTTAGACCATTCATCATATAATCCAGCAAAGGAAACATCAATCCAAGCATCAGAACAATAAGCATCCATATAGCACACATCAGAGAATAGGATACAAAGCAGAATAACTAGCCTAGACTCAGTGTAAGTCTTAAGGCAACACAAATAAGCCAAAGGTGGCAAAAGACTCAAAGCTAGCACAAACCTGACAATACTAAGATTCTTCATGTAAGCCTCTAACCCTGTCTCACTCAATCTCTAGCTTCTATTCCGCATTCTCGTACATTTGGGAGACTTCAGTATGCTCAGGGAAATATTTAGTAGGGTTTAGGAAGGGTTTTAACTTAAGAAAAAGGAAAGAAACTAAGGAAATACGTTCAGTCATAACCCTTAAAAAGTCAAACTTAAGTTGCGTATGACCGTACAAATCTTGGTATGCCCGTACCGAACTAAAGCTTCTGATGCACACAATTCCTGCGAGCAACGGTACGCCCGTACCCCATTCAGTACGCCCGTACGTCCTCAATTTTCCTGATGCACCTAAATTCCTATGAGTTCGCGTCCGGCCGTACTACCCTTTGGTACGCCCGTACGCTCTCAAGACCTAAAAGCCCTGTAGTTCCCCTGTCTCGTACGACCGTACAACTAAGCCGTACGCCCGTACCACTACTTAAAGGCCAACCTATGCTTATTGGCAAGCCTAATCTCCTTAGTACCTATGACAACCTCCCGTGCTAAGTCTAATAACACTCCAAAAACATACCTAAACCTTATATTCTCGCCGTCCCTCATCCAACCGAGAAGGCATGCTTCTCAATAAGGCGACGACACACAATAAGGCCAATAGATACACGTATTCCAATTCATATCAATACATATAATCACAAACACAAAACCATCAATATACATTCATCGACATCCATACATATAACATACACTCATTCAATCCTACCATTCATCTACGCATACACACGCATACATGCATAACTCCTAGAGTCTCTAATGCGGGTGTAACAACTCTCCCCTCCTAAAAAGAAATTTCATCCTCGAAATTCCTACTAAACTTACTAGTAAAAAGGTGGGGATATTGCTCTCTCATGGTAACCTCTCGTTCCCACGTTGCATCCTGCCCGGTATGATGATTCCATAACACTTTCATTAACGGTATCTGCTTGTTCTGTAACTGTTTAGTCTCTCGGGCTAAAATATGTATTGGCTCCTCACTATAGGTCAAATCTGGCTACACCTCGATAGTCTCAACTGGAATGATATGTGAAGGATCTGATCTATATCACCTTAACATTGAGACATGAAAAACATTATGGATCTGATCCAACTTAGGTGGTAAGGCTAACCGATAAGCTAAGGGTCCAATCCATTCAAGAACCTCATACGGACCAATGAATCTCAGGCTTAGCTTACCCTTCTGACCAAATCGCATGATTTTCTTCCATGGAGACACCTTAAGAAATACCTTATCTCCGACGCTATACTCTATATCTCACCTTTTCAGATCCACGTAGGACTTACTCCGATCGGAAGCAGCTTTTAATCGACTCTTAATCAAGTGCACCTGGTCCTCTGCTTGTTGCACTAACTTTGGACCAATCAATCTCTGTTCACCTACCTCATCCCAGTGTAACGGCATTCGACATCGTCGACCATACAGTGTTTCATACGGTGCCATCTGGATACTGGTCTGATAACTATTATTGTAGGCAAACTCTATCAAAGGAATGTATCGATCCCAACTACCTTCCCATTCCATTACACAAGTTCGTAACATATCCTCTAGAATCTGTATCACTTGCTCTGACTGTCCGTCGCTCTGAGGATGAAAAACTGTACTAAACTGAACTCTAGTACCCAAAGCTTGCTGAAAAGCACCCCAAAAATGTGACATAAATTAAGGATCTCTGTCAGATACAATAGAGGACGGAATTCCATGCAATCGGACAATCTTAGCTATATACAAGCTAGCTAATCACTCTAAGCTATAATCCATGCGTACAGGTAAAAAATGAGCTATCTTTGTCAATCTATCCACGATTACCCATACTGCATCATGTCTAGCTTGTGTCATCGATAATCCTGTGATAAAATCCATAGTAATACAGTCCTATTTCCACTCTAGAAGCTGTAACGGATTTAGTAATCCCGCTGATACCTGATGTTCTGCTTTGATACGCTGGCATACTAGACACTTAGCAACATAATCTACTATTTTTGTCTTCATGCCTACCCACCAGTAGTATTGTTTCAAATCTCTGTACATCTTGGTACTCTCTGGATGGTAGGCATATGTAGACTCGTGAGCCTCCTTTAGGAGCTGCTTCTTCAACTCTCGATCTGCAGGGATATATAATCGGGTACCATGTCTCAGGTTACCATCACTGTCCATAATAAAGAGAGTAGTCTTACCGGCCTGAACTTTTTGCAACTGCTTCTGATACTCCTCGTCATCCACAGCACATTTCTGAATCTGTTTTGTTAACACCGATTTAACTTGCAAGTGTAACTGAGCTAGGAGACGCTCAGGTTGCACTGTCAATGTACCGTGTAACTGCCACATTTCCAGTACCAGCATCAAAGGAGATTGTCTCAAGCCGGCAAATAACTTATGACTTAGTGCATCTGCTACTAAATTAGCCTTGCCTGGGTGGTAATCAATGATGCAATCATAGTCCTTAATTAATTCTAACCACCATCGTTGCCTCAAATTCAATTCCCTCTGTGTACCTAAATATTTTAGGCTCTTGTGGTCTGTATACATGTAACACAATTCTCCGTGCAAGTAGTGGCGCCAAATCTTCAAGGCAAACACTATGGCTGCTAGCTCTAAATCATGTGTCGGGTAATTCTTCTCATGTGGTTTCAGCTGTCGTGAGGCATATGCTATCACTTTCCTATCCTGCATCAATACACATCCTAAACCATTAAGTGAAGCATCGCTATAAATAGTAAAGGCTTTCCCTGGCGTAGGTAAGGTCAACACTAGAGCTTGTGTCAAGCAGTCTTTCAGTTTATCAAAGCTCTACTGATATTCCTCTGACCAATGGAAAGAAACATCTTTCCAGAGCAATGTTGTCAACAGTAAGGCAAGCATCGAGAACCCTTTCACAAACCATCGGTAGTAACCAGCCAATCCCAGAAAACTGCAGATTTCACTGATATTCCGTGGTATCGGCCAATTCAAAACCGCTTCTATCTTGCTTGGGTCAACTCGGATACCCTCAGCTGAAATCACATGTCCTAGAAACGCTACTTGTTCCAACCAAAACATACACTTAGAAAGCTTACCGTACAGTTGCTTCTCTCGCAACCGCTGCAGTACTAACCTCAAATGCTTGTCATGTTCCTCAACTGTTTTCGAGTACACGAGGATGTCGTCGATGAATACCACTACAAACTGATCCAAGTAGTCTGCAAACATTGTATTCATCAGGGCCATAAATGCGGCTGGCGCGTTGGTCAACCCGAACGGCATTACTAAGAATTCATAGTGCCCATAACACGTCCGGAATACCGTTTTGGCTACACTGCCCTCCTTAACTCGAAGCTGATGATACCCCAATCTCAAGTCAATCTTAGAGAATACTGTGGCATCTTTCAACTGATCGAACAACTCATCAATACGCAGCAACGGATACCTATTCTTAATAGTTACCTTATTAAGCTGCCGGTAGTCAACACACATCCGCATCATCCCATCTTTCTTCTTAACGAACATCACTGGTGCACCCCAAGGCGAAATACTCGATCTAATGAAGCCTTTCTTGAGAAGTTGTTGCAACTGTACTTTCAGTTTCTTCAATTCCAATGGTGCCATTCGGTAAGGAGTAATGGAAATTGGCTCCGTACCTGGTAGCACCTCTATCTCAAACTCAACTTCTCGTTCTGGTGGTAACTCTGGCAACTCTGCAGGAAAAACATCCGGAAACTCACAAACTGTCAGAATGTCTGGCAACTGAACCTCCTTTTGTTGCACATCTGTCACTTGTGCGAGGATTGCTTTATAACCCTGTGCTAGCAATCGCTGTGCTGTTACTGCAGAAATCAATCTTGCCATTACGGACGGTACATTTCCCCGTATTACCATAATCTACTCTGGGTACTGTAGGGTCACAGTCTTCTGATGATAATCCATTACTGCTCTGTACTGTGCTAACCATTCCATACCCAAAATCACATCGAAATCCATAAATGGCATCTCCACTAAATCAGATAGGAAACACACACCGTGTATAACCAAAGGACACTGTTTCAACACCCTATCCACTATCACATTCCTGCCTAAAGGACTCGACACGACTATCTCATAACCTAACTCCTCACTACACATCGCAAGCAATCGAGCAAACTCTATATTAATGTATGAATGTGAGGAACTCGGGTCAAATAACACTAACGCCTCATGATTAGAAATAAAGACCTTACTAATTATGACATTGTGAGAGTAGCGCATCCCGGACATGGGAGCGCTGCACGCTGTTCGGCATGAGATGTCGTGGTGCTTGCTCTCGAAAGCATAGACCCCTGAGTTACTACAGGAACTAGACAGATCGCGTCGAGAAAATAACGTGGAGTCGCCACCCGGCTCATCTAGTCAACTCAATTGAGCAACTAAACAAACCAGGAAAATGTAAAC
>CANYBF011783267.1:0-11603 GCA_948192965.1 Dalechampia spathulata | reverse complement strand
TATTTATGAAATGAATATATGATGTTCATGTTTAGATGTTATGAAAAAGTATTTTCATGATGTTATATTTATGATGAAATGAATACAAGAACTGTTATGTTACATGATATAATTATGATTATATTTTCCTATGTTATGTGTAAAAGCACCATTGAGTTATATACTCAGTGTTTGTCATTTGATGAACATAGGTTAAAAGATGGGTGGTGAGCACAGATTCCCAAAGCACCAATTTAGCAAGAGACTCTATTTATGCAAGGACTTGGAGTAGATTAAAGTTTCTAATTAAATTAATTAAGCAATTGAAAGTAATATTAAGGCAGTAAATATGAAAATGTTATTTAGGACCAACGCTTCCATAAAGCTTATATCTGTGCACAAATATTATAAGTATATAAAAAAATTCTATGCATCCCATGTAGTTTAATTAGTGGTTTCCATGTATTGGAGATCATTAATTATTCTATGGGAGCATGTCGCACCTCCAAAAGGCGTGACAAGAGCCCCCACTAGGTTTTGAAAAAAAAAGGAAAAGGAAGTGGCAATCTTCGAGTGATTAAACACAGAGAGTATAAGTAAAGATAAAACTTTAACAAAGATCCCTCACTTCGATGGTCACTATGATCACTGGAGTGAACTGATGGAAAATTTGCTTAGAGTAAAGGGTCTGTGGAGTTTGATGGAGATTGGTTTTACAGAACCAATAGCAGGAACGTTATTAACTAAGGCATAATAGGCGCAGCTTAATGATGCTAGACTTAAAGATCACCAAGTCAAGCATTACCTCTTTCAAGCAATTGATCAAACTGTCTTTGAGCAAATCTTGGACCGTCGTACAACCAAGATTTTTTGGGACTCCATGAAATGGAAGTATGGTGGAAATCTAAAAGTGAAGAAATCTCTTCTTAATGCATTAAGGAGAGACTTTAAGGTTCTAGAGATGAAGAAGGATGAAAGCATCACTGATTATTTTGCAAGCGTAATGATGGTCTCTAATAAGATGAGGAATAATGGAGAAGATATGCCAGACAAGAAAATTGTAGAAAAAATCCTACACACCCTAACAAAAAAATTTACATATATTGCAGTATCCATTGAAGAATCAAAAGATACTGATACCATGTCCATCGATGATTTCAGACTTCATTAGTGGTGCATGAACAAAAATTTTGACTGCCTAGCAATGATGAAGAAGATCAGGTTCTGAGACTCAAAGATCGATCAAGAATAAGTAGCAGAGGGAGAAGAACTTATAGAGGAAAAGGACACGGAAGAGGAAGATCAACTTTTAACAAAGTAACTGTTAAATGTTACAAGTGCCATGACTTAGGTGACTTTCAATATGAATGTCCAAAGATGAATAAGGAAGCGCATTATACAGAGCTTGAAGAAGAGGATGAAATGTTGTTAATGGTACATGTAGAAATACATAAAGCAAAAAGGAGTGATGCATGGTTCTTAGATTCTGGCTGCTCAAACCACATGTATGAAAATGAAGGTATGTTTTCAAGCTTAGACAAAACCTTTTCTTATACTGTCAAACTTGGAAATAATACAACAATGAAAGTTACTAGAAAGGGAGCTATGAAATAAATTTTATAGGGAGTTTGCTACATTATTGGTGATGTGTATTAGGTACCTGAACTCAAAAATGATCTCTTGAACATTGGAAAACTACAAGAAAAAGGAGTAATAGTGCTATTCAAAGATGGCATGTGTAGTATTTATCATCCATAAAAAGGAAAAATGGCAGAATCAATTATGAGTGTAAACCAGATGTTCATTTTGCTTACTGAGCCATCCACCATAATAAATGAAGAAAGATGCCTCCAAGTTTCAAATATGGATTAGTCAGCACTTTGGCACTATTGTTATGGTCATCTCAGCTATAAAGGCTTATGTATCTTAAAACATAAAAAGATAGTGGAAGGCTTGCCATAAATTGTAGCTCCAAGCACCACTTGCGAGGCATGTATGAAAGGCAAGCAACATCAAACTCTGTTTCTAAAAAATAATAAGTGAAGAGCAATTGAAAAATTGGGTCTTGTTCATATAGATATGTATGGTCCTATTACACCAACTTCAAGCAGCCAAAAAAGGTATTTATTATATTTTATAGATGATTTTTCTAGGAAGGCATGGACTTATTTTCTCTTAGAAAAATCAAAAACATTTTATTACTTTAAATGTTTCAAAATGCTAGTGGAAAAGGAAGTACCTAAGAGCTATGCTAATAGAGAAGAAAGTACCTAAGAGTTTCTAGCCTGAAGTAGTCAGGTGGATGATTCATGTTTTGAATCGATCACCCACCCTTGCAGTAAAAGATATGACACCATAAGAGGCTTGGATCGAACAGAAACCGTTAGTTGATTATTTCAGAGTTTTTGGATGTATGGGACATGCTCATATTCCAGACGCTAAGAGGAACAAATTTGAAGATAAAAGTGTGAGCTATGTTTTATTTAGAGTTAGTAGCAAATCTAAAGGGTATAGGATGTCTGATCCAGTTGCAAAAAAAATTATAGTAAGTCGTGATGTAGTTTTTAAAGAAGATCGTGAATGGGATTGGAAAAATTTTAAAGGTAAAACAGAATTGGACTGGAGGGGAAATATTGAAATTGATTAGAACACAGCTGAAGGAGGAGAAATCATAAAGGAACCAACTAAACCAGTTGAACCAGCTGTTGAAGTTAATTATCCAGCAGTCGCTGCACCAGCCGCTACACCAGATTTGGCAATAAGGGAGGGCAGAAATCGATGTCCACCTGCATGGTCAACAGATTACATTTCTAGTGAAGGTTTATCTGAAGAGGATGAAGCAAATATAGCATTCTTGATGATTTTAGATCCTATGAACTTTGAAGAAGTTGTCAAAAGCCAAAAACGGAGATTGGCCATGGATGAAGATATCAAATCCATTGAAAAAAATCAAACATGGCACTTGGTGGTTCTACCTTCTGGTACAAAGAAAGTAGGAGTAAAATGGATCTATAAAACCAAGCTAAATGAGCTTGGAGAAGTTGACAAATACAAGGTAAGATTTGTGGTAAAAGGCTACATACAGGAGCATGGAATTGATTATACATAAGTGTTTGCACCTATGGCCAGAATGGACAATGTAAGGATGATCATTGCTTTCACAACTCAAAAAGGCTGGAAATTCTATCAATTAGATGTCAAATCAGCTTTCCTACATGGGGAGTTAAAGGAAGATGTTTTCGTAGAACAACAAAAAGGCTATGAGAAAAAGGGAAGTGAGCATATGGTGTACAAATTTCAAAAGGCTCTGTACGGATTAAAACATGCACCTAGGGTTTAGTTGAATAGAGTCATACTTCATCAAAGAGGGATTTATAAGTAGTTCTAATGAGCAGATACTCTTTATCAAGAAGAAGGGAGGTAAAATTCTTATTGTGAGCATTTATATTGATGATCTTTTATTTACTGGGTATGATGAAGAATTATTGGGAGAATTTAAATGTTTTATGAAGAAAGAGTTTGATATGACTGACTTAAGTCAGATGAGATTTTTCCTTGGAATTAAGGTAATACAAAGATCAAATGGTATTTTTATATGTCACAGGAAGTATGTAGCTAAGGTTTTAAACTGATTTGGGATAGAGAATTACAATTCTGTTTATAATCCTATTGTTCTAGGATAAAAGATTAGCAAAGATGAACATGGCACAAAGATGGATGCAACCTTGTACAAGCAGATAGTGGGAAGTCTAATGTATCTTATAGTTACTCGTCATGATCTCATGTTTGTTGTAATTCTGATTAGTCATTTCATGGCATGTCTTACATAATAACATTTTGTGGCAGCTAAAAGGGTCTTAAGGTACTTGAAAGGTACTATGAACTATGGTGTTTTCTATAAAAGGGGAGGAGTTAGTGATTTGATTGGATTTACAGATAGTGACTATACCGGTGACATGGAAGATAGCAAGAGTACTTCAGGCTATGTATTCATGATGAGTGGAGGAGCAGTAGCTTGGTCTTCTTGAAAGCAGCCTATAGTCACTTTATCGATTATAGAAGTTGAGTTTGTTGTCACTGCTGCATGTGTGTGCCAAGCTATTTAGATGAGGAGGATACTCAAAGAAATTGGTCATTCACAAATAGAAGGAACAAAGCTAATGTGTGATAATGCTTCAACTATTAAGCTGTCCAAAAATCCAGTTCTACATGGTCATTCCAAAAACATAAGAGTAAGATTTCATTTTCTTAGTGATCTTACTAAAGAAGGAGATGTTAACTTACTGTTTTTTGGTACTCAATATCAACTTACTGATCTATTGACAAAGCCTCTCAAATTGGAAGCATTTCAAAAACTACGTGAAGAATTTGGTATGCATACTATTTCTGAGTTTAACTAATTCTTGATAAAGAATAATAAGTTCAAGGGAGGGATTGTTAGAATAATTTGATTTAGTCAAGGATCGTTAAACAAAGACCTATTCTATTGGGATTGTTAGAGTTCTTAGTTGTCAACCACTTAGTGTTATTTGTGGTCTGTTTTCTTTCTTTTATTATTTGTAAGGCTTTAAAAAGCCAAGTACAGTTTCAATAATGACATCACTTAAAATCCCAATTATTTATATTTCTAGTTTAGTTATTCTACTATGAAACTCTATACCAATTCCCTATAATCCATTCTAGGTTGGTGAAATTTTAGAGTATAACTAAAGAATTATCAGATTTCCAGAAATGGGGATTTTTAGCTTTGTTTGGGTTTACATGGATTTACTTAATTGCAAGGCCTAGAGGTCTGATCAGGGCCATCGATGCTTATATTCTTACTCCTCTGCAACTGGGTTTGGATAGTTTGAGCGGTTTTATGGGGTTGTATACTCTGGTGGTTATTTTTTCTTACTGACAACCTTTTTCTTCCTCGTCATCTAATTATTGGCTAATGAGCCTGATATTGGTTAGCTACTAGTTTTTAGATTTCAACTTTAGAATAATGGTTATTCTTATTTTATCTTAACCAGCCCATCTAGCTCAGTCGATAGAGCGCAAGGCTCTTAACCTTGTGGTCATGGGTTTGAGCCACACGGTTACTTAAGGCACAAAACCAGTTTGGTGATGAGTATTGAGAAATTCCTTGGAAGTTTCATAAACTAGTTCATAGTTTAGTCAAGGTGTAGAATGGCTTGTTTGAAAATTTAAGGTACTATTATGTTGTTAGTTTCATACCAATTAATATCAATAACTTGGAACTCTTTTCCTTCTAGTTTCCCTCCTTTACCTTTTCATCCTTGCCAATGTATTTTGATACTACATCTACCTGTTGTACCTTGCCATAATTCTATAGGTATCCATGTGACAGGGTTATCAAAACCTTGTTGATTATATAAAAGATCATAACTTTCCTTTGAACTTAGAGTCTTTAATGTTCGGTGGTATTCTGCAAGGACTAGATCCTTTTGATTGGAATGCATTGATCATCATCAAATCATGGGACAAGTTATTACTTCACTTAATATGATACATGATACTGGAATTGTTCACTGGGATGTGAAGATAGCAAACTTAGTGGTGATAAAGAATGGGAAGATTAAGCTCATTGATTTTGGTGCTACTACTATCTTTGAATAAGCAAGGATTGTGTACCAAATCTTACTTTACTTGATTCTGACTATTGCCTGCCTGAATTATTTGTACTTCCTGAAGAAACACCAACCCCTTCACCCAAACCAATTGCTACCTTGCTTTCTCCAATTCTCTAGCAGGTACTAAAAGGTCTTGCTTGCAATAAAACAAAGGTCATCCAGAACTTTAAAAATGTGAAGCTTACTTGCTAGTCAAAGTGCTTAAGTGGGGTTAAATTATGATGTAATTGAACAATCTTGATCTATTTGATATGTATTCCTCTGGAATTGTACTTCTACAAATGGAAATATTGATTTTACAGTTTATTAGAGGCTTGAAGAATTCTAATGTTGAAATAAGGATGGCAAAATATGACTTAAATAGGTAGAGGTAGAGCATTAGATTGAGGACTGACTTGAGAATCTTTGATCTAGATTTAGGTAGAGGATGAGATCTAGCTACAAAATTGATTTCAGAGAGAGGTAACCTTATAAGGGGACATTTATCAGCTTCTATTGCTCTCAGGCATCCTTATTTCTTGTTAGGTGGTGACCAGGCAACAACATTACTCTTTAAGTTGAGCCTACCCTAACAGTAACCTGAGCTTAAGTGGGGTTAAATTATGATGTAATTGAACAATCCTGATCTATTTGATATGTATTCCTCTGGAATTGTACTTCTACAAATGGCAATACTGATTTTACAGTTTATTGGAGTCTTGAAGAATTTTAATGTTGAAATAAGGATGGCAAAATACGACTTAAATAGGTAGAGGCAGAGCATTAGATTGAGGACTGACTTGAGAATCTTTGATCTAGATTCAGGTAGAGGATGAGATCTAGCTATAAAATTGATTTCAGAGAGAGGTAACCTTATAAGGGGATGTTTATCAGCTTCTATTGCTCTCAGGCATCCTTATTTCTTATTGGGTGGTGACCAGGCAACAACATTACTCTCTAAGTTGAGCCTACCCTAATAGTAACCTGAGCTTAAGTGGGGTTAAATTATGATGTAATTGAACAATCCTGATCTATTTGATATGTATTCCTCTGGAATTGTACTTCTATAAATGGCAATACCGATTTTACAGTTTATTGGAGGCTTGAAGAATTTTAATATTGAAATAAGGATGGTAAAATATGACTTAAATAGGTAGAGGCAGAGCATTAAATTGAGGACTAACTTGAGAATCTTTGATCTAGATTTAGGTAGAGGATGAGATCTAGCTACAAAATTGATTTCAGAGAGAGGTAACCTTATAAGGGGACGTTTATCAGCTTCTGTTGCTCTCAAGCATCCTTTTTTCTTGTTGGGTGATGACCAGGCAACAACCTTACTCTCTAAGTTGAGCCTACCCTAACAGTAACCTGTAACTGGTGACCTACGTCCATGTTCTCCTTAGTTTTCATTATATTTTTATTTCTTCTTGCATTACAATTTCTTTCATTAGCAATCTTTATAGCACATAATTCCTACGTCTTGCCTTCCATCATACTACATTGAGACTATGATGAGATGATTGACCAGTGTTGCACTTAAAATTCAAGCATTCTATTGATGTTTGTTGTCTAATAAGCCTCCTTTTCTGTTGGTATCTGTTGAAGGATTTCTATTCTAAGGCCATGTACAAAGTCACTACAAATATTTAGGGTTATCTTATCTTAATGAATACCTTCCAGCAAGGGAGTAATTCACCAAAAATTCCTACTAACTTAGCTTCTCAAGACTTCCAATTTGCCACATCATGAATTGCTATTTTAGCAAGTCCATACCTAAGGTGTCCGACAACCTCTTTATCTACTGATAGCTATGGTCACTGCATATAATGAGAACCTATGGTAGTTAAAGGTGAACTTATACAACTACAGGAGGATGTTTTATCTAGGTTTTTACTAAAACATATTATGATCATCCTTCTCTAGAAAAGAGTAAATTTATCTGACTTTGAACCGCTCCTTGTTCATTCCAGCCCTTGATAGTTGACAAAGTAAAGTCTCCTCTAAATCTTATTACCAAGCTCCTTTTTCGATTGCCATAAGGAATGTGTTACCCAACAGTAAGGTTATATTATTTAAATCTGAATTGGATTACATTTACTTATCTAGGAACATCCAATCATTCCTCTGTTTCCTTTAGTGGGGACTGTGGAATTATAAAATGAAAGTGGTAGGTGAGTTAAGAAACAGTAGCCACTAGGCCCCTTAAGAACTAGTAATACCATTTCGCGTAATGAACATATATTTAGATATTTCCATATGTTTGGTTTTTAACCAATTTCTATTGCAACAAAACCAAAATCAAAGTCTGAAATTTGCATTCAACAATATCAACAGGCAGCATATACCAGCAAACAACAACCCATGTCAAAACTAAACTTAGGGCACTCTGACAACATGCTAGCAAGCCGTATAGGAAATAATATATGAATTTGGCCAAATAGAACAGTAACTATAAAGGGCCACGATGACCGTCTTCTACTAAGTTCAATCCAAAATAGGAATTTCAACAACTTAATGATAAATAAGTTACAGTAATCTGCAAGAGCTTATTAGCATGAAATATATTAGCTAGCCTATCAAAACAAACCATATCAATCCAAGTACATTTGACAAAGTAATTTAAATCATAGCTAATGCATCAACATGAGATTATAAGCTTACTGCCTGAATTAAAGATCAATATAATGCACTTTCACAAGCAATTTTCCATTATAATGTAAAATTATATATGATCAACAAAACATAAATAGGCAGTAAATATAAAGAAAGCATATAAAAGAAGCAAGCAATATAAGCAATATATAGTTTATTTTAAGCATACTTTTAATAATTTCTTGTTATAATATTAATTAAATAGTCAATATAATCATCAGTAATGAATTCTCTTATAAGATTAAAATGCCAATAAAAATAAAATGAAATAAAATATATAGTAAATCTATAAATTGTAGTAATAAATAAAAATCAGAAAATATAATGAATAAACATAATATAATAAAGTTATCTATATAATTTGGTCTCGTTATCATATCTGATCTAGGATCATATGTTTGTCACCCAAATTTAGTCAAAGAATAGTGGATCTGACTTTGATCATTTGTCATGCCTTTCTGTGGCACGACATGCTCTTGTAGAATAGTTAATGATCTCTAGTAAATGGAAACCACTAATTACTCTATAAGGGATACGTGAAATTTTTTTTATGCTGTTCTAAGTCTTGCAGAAGTATTTATCCCCAATTACATTCTTACATTTACTACCTTTAATATTACTTAAAATTTCTTAATTAATTTAATTAGAATTTTGAACTCTTCCAAGTCCTTTCCTTCAAAGAGACCTCTACTGAATTGGTGCTTTGGGAATCCGTGTTTGCCATCATCTGTTAACCTACGTCTATCAAATGATGAACGCTGAGTATATCACTCAGTGGTGCTTTATACAGAACATAATAAAATACAATCATTTGTATTATATAAAAGATAGGTCGTTTAAACCATAGCATTGTTTCAATAGCGCTGACATATAACCATTTAGAATTTGTACTTCTAGACATCACCATTATATATATCAATATTTATTTGATTCTGTATGATATTTGGATCATCATTCACTTAATGTCATTGTTGTGCCTAGTTTATTTCCATATATATACTTATCATCTATTCATCCTTGGATTTATAATTCTTTTTGAATTATTTCTAAGTAATGTAATCATATGTCATATATATTAATCAAACATAGTTGCATAACTAATATCATTTCATTATCGTAACATGTCTATAATATGTTCATAACCAATATCATTAATTTCATAACATTTCAGGATTTTATAAAATCCTGCAATTCTTCTAAAATGCCATTTTTTTTCATTTTATCATATTTCTTTAACTTTATAAATCATAATATAATTAATCATATTAAATATATTCTCTACCGACATTTAACATGAATGACATCAAGAATATTCTCATATATTCCTCATGTTATCACCGTTTAGGAATATAAACTCTTTTAACTGTTTTCTATAGCTTCTACTCATAACCATGTCTAACGTATTAGAACTATCTATGATTAATTATAAATGTGTCTATAATATAATCCAATATAACATAGAATAAATTCATTATTCATTGAAATACTCATCTAATCACGATTATAGTGCATATCCTATTCAAAATCTATTTATTCTTACTCTTAAGCATAAGTTCCATTCACTGTATATAATTCATTATAAGTAATGCAATGTTATATTTACTATGAATTCCAATTTGCCATTTTCCATTGTTTATTTCTTGTATCAACATTATGAAAATGTGAGCATATTCAACATTCTTCATGCCATATAGAAACTATCATGTTTCTGCATCCTTTATTCATGTGTATTCATAGTGCTATCATATCTCTTTTAATGAACTTTCATGATATATGCATGATAATGTGTGATTTTGAGAATGCATTCATGTTATGCAATCTCCCTCTTATTTTCTTGAATCATTTTATTTCATTGTCCTCTTTCATACTGGGTCATTTCATAAGCGCGCGTGGTACTGGGTCTTACATTCATTTCATAACATTACAGTGGTTCAACGTACTGGAACCCTTTTTCTATTCATTTCATATCATTTTCCTTTCCATTCATTTTCGTAGAAATTCATTTCATAATGCTCGAGTACCTTTTTCATTTATTATTTCCTTTCATTCATTCATTTTCCTCTTTCCTTATTTCTCCATGACATGTCATATATATAAATATATCATTTAATGTTTCATGACATGTTATGTATGCTTTATGCCATGATGCTATAATGAGCACTTAAATATACACCATGATAAGGTATCAAACATAATCCATTTTATTGTATCATTCACTTTGTATATCATTTAATTCATACATCATCCATTTCTTATAGTATTCATTTCATTTAGCACATAACTCAAATAACATCAATTTCTTATTGTATACATTATACTTTTTTTTTTGACAAGCCATAAAGAAAAATCATTTCTATGATGCAAATATAACAAATACTATTCATTTACTTTAATTTATAATCCATGATATTAAAAATCTAATAACCATCAATCATCGTTTAAATATCATTATCAATTATGACTCATCATAAATCAATTAATTTATAAAATCATAAACTGTAAATATAGAAGCTTGCTCCTTATAAATTTTAGTGATCACCAGTCAATCTTTGACACTAATCATATGTTTGTTTTAGAGATCATTCCTAACTTTACAATTCTCCTCTTATAACTTATGCATTTTATTGTGTAATTACTCTTGCCTATTTATATAATTTAAGCCTATAATCAATATGCTTTGAGATCATGTTAAATAAAATAATTCATCATGCATACTTTTTCATACAACTTTATATGATCATATAAATAAATGGTCATTTTCGTTTATCATATTTCATCACTACGTACAACATATCATTATCATATATAATATATTATCATCATATATATATGAATATCATCTCATCATTAATTAAGACATATAATCATTAATAATAAACATATATTATTATTAATGATTTGTTAGCTATGTTATCATCTATGTTATCATTTATCCACATTTATAATTTATATAAATATTATTATAAATTATTAAATGTGAAGATCATTGTATAGATTTTCATAATTTATAATGTAGATTTTATAGATTTAATTTACTACATAATTTTAATCAATCAAAATCATAATATTAAAATAAAACTATAAAATAAAACATATAATAATATGTTAAAAAGTTTAAGGTAAGTTCATACTTACCTGCCGATCCAAAAATTTGGAATCAGCTAAAAGCACAAACCTGATTATCCATTCCTTAATTTAATTCTCCGATGGTAATATGTTGATTTCCCTCTAAATCATATAAATCTTAAATTAAATATTTATCTTCAATTAATAAATTAATTCCATGGTTAATCATCCATTATTCATATTTAACAAATCATATATTCTATAAAATAATCAATTATTCATCAATTCTAA
>CANYBF011783072.1:0-63324 GCA_948192965.1 Dalechampia spathulata | reverse complement strand
TATTTATGAAATGAATATATGATGTTCATGTTTAGATGTTATGAAAAAGTATTTTCATGATGTTATATTTATGATGAAATGAATACAAGAACTGTTATGTTACATGATATAATTATGATTATATTTTCCTATGTTATGTGTTAAAGCACCACTGAGTTATATATTCAGCGTTAGTTATTTGATGGACGTAGGTTAAAAGATGGGTGGCGAGCACGGATTCCTAAAGCACCAATTCAGCAGAAGACTCTTTAAAGGCAAGGATTTGGAGTAGATTAAAGTTTCTAATTAAATTAATTAAGCACTTTAAAGTAATGTTAAGATAGTAAATATGAAAATGTTATTTGGGACCAATACTTCCGCAAAGCTTAGATCGGTGCACAAACATTATAAGTATATAAAAAAAAAATTTTACGCATCCCTTGTAGAGTAATTAGTGATTTCTATTATTTGAGATTATTAATTATTCTACGGGAGCATGTCGCACCTCCGAAAGGCATGACAAGTTATTAACAGTTATGCTTCATATCATTAATGTCATTTTCAATATCATTACTATTTCCATCAAAGTCATTTTCATTATTAACAATGTCAAATCATTATCATTATAATTATAAATATGAATGTTATGGTATGTATGTTATTTTAGAATTTATTGCATGAGTGTAAAACATCATACCAATTATTGTATCAACATATTATATAAATGAAAAATGCTTATTTATGAGAATGCATTCATGTTATGCATTCTCCCTTGTATTTTACTATATCATTTCATATCATATCATTGTCTTAATATGTGCACATTATATTGGATTTTCTTTCCATTCCATATATATATATGGTTCAATATACTGAAATCCACTTCATAATCATTTTATTAATTTTCATATCCTTTATTTTTCCATTTTATTTCCATAGGAATTTCATGTCATAATACCCAATACCTTTCATATA
Source organism: Dalechampia spathulata (assembly GCA_948192965.1). Taxonomy (NCBI): domain Eukaryota; kingdom Viridiplantae; phylum Streptophyta; class Magnoliopsida; order Malpighiales; family Euphorbiaceae; genus Dalechampia; species Dalechampia spathulata. The sequence goes on along the minus strand of CANYBF011783072.1, from coordinate 62,370 downwards.
ATCATTTTCCTTTCATTTGTTTATTTTCCACCTTCCTTATTTCTCCATGTCATGCTATGTCATATTTCATGATAAATGCAATAATGTTTAAGACATGATAATTATATATATATCATTATATCATTATTAATTATGTAATGTTATTGCATTACCACATTATTGACTTTTTGATCATTTATTGATCTAGTACTTCCAATTAAACTAGCACAAACCTGAAATATCCTTTCCTTTGTTTAATTCCTTTATTGGTATGTGAGGATTATCCATTAAATTACCTAATTCATAAATCAATATTCATCTTTTATTAATATATATCTTTTCATCATTAATCATTCTTATAATTTGTTTACCATTGTATTAATAAGCCACATATCAGTGGTATCCACTTATCATATAATAGCATTATTTAAGAAATCATGTTAATATTTATAATTGCATCTACTGTTCCATTGATCTAAATTAATTATCATATAATTTATATTATTCAGTCCAACCAGTAACATCTTATATGATTATGTTCTCACTTAATTTCTAAATTAATCATATAACTAATTTTGATTAAACAATGATGTTATAATATCTATTACCAGATAATTATTATAAACTAAATACTTCTATTATTATTAATCACTTATTTATATCTGAAGCATATAACTTACAATAATTCCTTATAATATACTATTCATGTATCACTACTGTGGTCTAACATAATCAGTAATATTCTATCCATTAAATTCTGTTTAAAATCATGACTCATTTATAAATTATTTGATCATCATTGTCTATCTGATTAACTTACCCCTTTTATACTACTATAAAAAAAATCAATTAATAGCTTTAACAGTTAATATTCTACTATCAAATTACTAAACTATCATCACCTTAATACTGATCATTTAATATCCAGGATTAATAACTTAATCAGATTCTAAATACTAATCATATCTATATTTTAATAAAAATAGTTTTTATCTAAAATAGAGTATTCGAATAGTTGATATCATCACTTATTTAATCAATATTTAAACTCATTAAACTTTTCAGTATTCCTTTTTCATAAATTAAATCCTGTTATCTATCTTAATCCAGTGATATATTAAACTCTATCATTACTGATCCACATCATAAATTATCTGAGAATTACCATATTGCTGCTTATTCTTACCTTCTTAAAACACTGTCATATAACCACTTAGTAGCTTAAATAATAAACTTATTTAAATATATTCATGTCATTAAACATACTTAATCATATATCCAGTAACATTTATTAAGATTGCTTATTACTTATTTACTTAACACTTCCATTAACATCTTCATATTATATGTTATATGCCTTAACATATCCATTATCCATAATTTAAGTATAATCATATATCATATACTCAACTTATACTTCATTTAACCAATTTCAATTTATATGCCACCTATCCTTTAACTTATTAATTAAGATGTCCAAAACAATCATACAATTTGAACACCTTATAAACCATATGTCTATATATCTTATACTCCGCTGTTATCTCTAATTAGTCCATAGAATCAAATCTTATGTAAAACCACATTATACCATTTATTTATTAACTTATTAATCTTCTTAATAACACCATATATACTTGTCATAATGATTACTTAATTCTTTAATACATATCTTAAGTAAAATCATTACATATTACCTCACTTTTACTTATCTCTTAATCAACAGATTAACTTTTCAAGTACTTAGATCATACTATCAATTAACCAATTCATTTTAACTTCTTATAATCACTTAATATACTTAAACATTTAATTTTTCATGTCCTCAAACAAGATATAGTCGTATACTTCTATTTTAATCCATTTATTCTCTTAAAATCATATCTTATGTCTAATTTATTTAACTATGCCATATGCTCATATATACATATTTTTATAAAAATTCCATTTAAACTCCAATTCAAAGGTAAATACTTAAATCATACTTTAACTTAATCGTCTTCCAAAGTCTTTAAACCATATATACTTAAAATGAAGATTTAGCCTTAAATCATCAAATGTACTTATCTTATCACTTAGATTTTATCATCTTCTTAACCATTAACCTTCTGTTTTTATTAAATCACTTTAGATCATGTTTTAAAATTACCATTATTTAGTAAATAACCTTCAAATGATTCAACCAAGAGGCAAATCACAAGACACACACCCACACAATCACTAACCACTTTATTTCATGCTTTTTACATCACTAACCACTTCAATCTTCAAATCATCAACAAAATCTACCAAAAAAACTTCAAACAATTTGCACATACCATAAATCACACATAAAATGCATAAATCTAATGGATCTACTACTTATTCATACTTACCAAGGCTCACCTTTAATCAAACACTAAAAACTCAACTTAAATGTGCTCTTCACTTGTTTTACCCATGAATCTATTTAGAACTTTTCACTTTCACCTCCTTAAGCTTGATCTCCACCTAAATCAAGCATGCATGTACCTTAGAGAGTGAGATCAAATATAAAACAAAGTTATTCATCAAGGAAAGGTTTCATTCAAAAGTAAAACTCATGAATCTCCATGGTTTTGGCCATGAACTTTAAGTATCATTGAAAAGGAGTTTTGGTCACTAAGAAAATGAAAGAAAACAAGGATTATTTTGGTCAAACCTTGATATTTACTCAAATATGTTGCGGGAACTTGAAAATCAAAGCTAAAGGAAGAAGAAAAACTTGTAGAACTTCAGCTTCCTTAAGGAAATAGCTTTGATTTTGAAGCTTGAAGGAGAAAAGCATGTGCCCTCTTTGAAAAACAAGAAGAAATGGAAGTATCTTGTACAAACCTTAAGATATACAAATGGAACTTGTGATATACATGAAGTTTGGAAGAAAAATGAAGATAAGATGGAGTTTAGTTTCACTTTCTTTGAAGAATGATGGAGGAAGTGTAAGAACATCAAAGAGATAAGTTAGAAATGAAGAAGATAAAAGGATAATGGAGAGTGTTATATGGATATGTTTTGGCCAAGGGATAAATGAAGCATAATTAAGTGGAATTTTAGTCCAAATGCACCCTAAAATCATATAAAATGGATCCACATTTAAGGCAACCCCTATATACATATAATTATACATATATGATTTAAATTTCACTAATAATATCCTTATCTTATATTTTTTATACTATTCTTTATACATCCATAACATAATTATACTTAAAATAATATCCCCCATCTTTTTCTACTATCTCCAAATATTAATATTTTATTTCTCTCTCCATCCACTAACACAACTTCCTACGCCTCTAACACATTTACCAATCCTACTTTCAATATAATATATTAAATTAAAACTTCACTAACACATTTTTCTATCTCACTTTCATTATAATATACTAATTTAACATCCCACTATCTTATTTATTTCCATATATCTATATATTTATTTACTTATATATTCAATATTTAATTCATTTTATATTCTTTATATTATAATATTATATTATATCCTTTCATCACATGTCAAATTTATATTTAAATACTATTTCTTAATACTTTTACTAATTCCTTATTAATACTTAATTATTAATTTCCTAATACCTTAAAAACCATATTTATGACATCATCCTTACCATTTTATGACATCATCATGACATCATAAATAAATTCAAAATTTTATTATACTATCTTTTCTATATTATTAAACTTATGTTAAACCAATCATCTTAGACATACTTATTTAATCATATAAAGTGTTTTTAATACCAAATTTATCAATTTATCTCCATTTACTGGGTCCGTTTTCAGTGGTTTCGTCAAAATTTTCATTTTAACATCATAGCATGAAACTCTTATCACATCATATAATTTCCATCTTTGGAATAATTTCATATCAATATCACACTTATAATATATAAAACAAGACATATCAATCAATTCATGGATACAAAGTGGGTGCTTGTTTTATGATGTGATAAATCTTTCTTTGTAAATCTTAAATTCTTATAACCATGGCTTTTTTCTTTTTGCACATAAATGAATATGAAGAGTTTAGAAGATGAAGAGATATGCAACTGATCCTAATGACAAATGGATTAAAAGTTCTAAGGTTATGAAGGAACGTGAAACACAACATTTGGAGGGCTTTATGGAAACGACGTGGTTTAGTTATAAATGAAACGGTGTAGTTTTTGTAAGCTGGTAGTATTGTTTATATTAGTTGTATTAGGGTATACGTGTACGTAGATTGTTAGTAGTTTGGTAGATCTAGAACATTCTTTTATTGTATAAATGTAGAATAGACATGTAAAATAATCGTATTGCAAATACAAACAGAAATTTCATAAATCAAATTTTATCATGGTATCAAAGAATTTCTGATCTAGTTTTTCTACCCTTAAAGATCTACCTCTGTTGAAGAAAGGATCACTAATATGGTTGAGGAAGTAAGCCTCATAGATGCCTTGTTTCTCTAAACGTTGAATCATCCCGGAATGGTTATAGTTTCTATTCCTTTAATTGGACGTAACTATCTATCTTAGGTCAGGGTGATGACTCTAGCACTACATGCCAAGGATAAGCTTGGTTTTGTTACTGGTACTTGTGCCTTACCACTTGATGATTCTCCTTTGCTCAATAAATGGAGGAAAGTTGATAGTATGGTAACTTTCTGGATACTTAATGCCATCTTCAATGAGCTTGTTGACTCTTTCATTTCCACTTCATCTTCTAAAACTCTTTGTGAAGAAATCATAGAAAGCTTTAGAGAAAGCAATGGTCCACTGCTGTATTAGGTTAAAAGAGAAATACATAATCTCACTCAATCAAATATTTCTATTTCGATTTACTATACTAAACTAAAAAGACTTTGAGATGAATTAGTGTGCCTAAAACCCTCACTAGTTTGTGAGTGTAATGTTGTATGTGAAATAGCTCTAATTATGGCTGAAGATAGATTGATCCAGTTTCTGATGGGCCTGAATGAAGTGTATGACTAGACTAGGAACCAGATTCTTTTACTAGACTCGTTACCCTCTGTAGCAAAGGCGTATTCGATGATCCTGCAAGTTGAGAAGCAAAGAGAAGTATCAGACATTAAAGAAGGAATATATATAGCTTTTGTTGTTACTCAAGCATATAGAAATAGCACTAGTACTCAGTTCAAACAAAGGGAAAACACTAAGAAGGATAGGGAGAATAAATATTGCATGTATTGTAAGGGAACAAGACACTTACAGGAGACCTATTTTAAACTACATGGATATTCAGATTGGTTCCTGGAGCTAAAATAGAAGAAAGGGAAGCCTAAGGGAAACATGATTGCAAATGTGACTAATGAGGCACACGTATAATGCATGGAAGAAAGATGGGTAGTAAAATGCAATGGATTTAAATAACCTCATACAGCAAGAAGTTTCCAGATACATGAAGGGTAAGGCACCAGAAACTAGCAATAACACAAGAGACGTTTTCATCGGCTTTGCAGGTAATATCTTTGTTCAAAACTCTTTTATTCCTGATTTGGATTATGGTTCATGGATAATCAACTCTGGCGCTTCAACCCACATTTGTTGTGACCCATCCATACTTAAAAATGTCATAGATATTAAACAAGCTAGATATATCACATTGCCTTATGGAAATAAAATCCAAATCACCAAAACAAGAAATGTTGCCCTTAACCTTAGCTTATACCTTAAAAATACACTATGCACCTCAGTTTTGATACAAATTATTATCTGTCAACACCTTGTTAAAAATACATGACATGAAAATTATTTTTCATACTGATCATTGTGTTATACAGGACCTTACAACTAAATGAGTTTTGGCTAGAGGATATGTATAAGGAGGACTATATATAATAAGAGCAACAAATTATAATCATGTCATGAATATTAATGATAATGTTAGTTCCTCTATTCATACAAATGTCATTCATGATTCAAAAAACTTGTCCACTTATCAGCTTTGGCATTGTCGTACTGGGCACATGTCAAAAAACAAATTCAAGCATCTACGCAAGACCCTTGCAAAAACTCATAAATCAACAATTTGTGAAATATGTCCTTTGGCTAAACAATCTAGAAAGAGTTTTTCAAAAATGCATATTAGAACAAAAGTACCATTTGATTTATTACATATAGACCTTTAGGGACCAAATAATCAGTTTTCTATAACACAGGCCAGATATGTATTGACCATAGTGGATGACTTCATATGTGCTACTTGGACTCATTTATTGCATGATAAAACTAGTGTTCTTAGGATTTTCAAAGATTTTTTGAAATTAGTCTAGAATCAATTTCAAACTCAGGTTAAAAGCATATGCACAGAATTTCTAAACACAAATTTCACTATTTTCCTAAAGTAACACGACATACTATATTAGAAAACATGTGTTTATACACCATAAAAAATGGGGTGGTTGAGCGTAAGTATAAGCATTTACTTCGAGTTGCCAAGGCTTTAATGTTTACATCACAAATACCATAACAATTTTTAGGAGAGAGTATTTTGACTACTACTTAGCTTATAAACAGAATGCCTACCAAGATTCTAGGATGGAAAACTCCATATGAAAAGCTATTCAAAAAACCACCTGAATATAACTACCTAAGGGTATTCGAATGTTTATGTTTTGTTACCAATACTCTCCCACATAAGCACAAGTTTGACACTAGAGCATATAAGTGCTTTTTTTTAGGATATACATCATGACATAAAGCATACAAAGTATTTGATATCAAAGAAAAAAAATCATTGTCACCAAAGATGTTGTTTTTCATGAACATATTTTTCCATATAGTCAAGGCCATAAATCACAAACTGCTGAGAATTTTGTACCTGGAGTTATTCCTGTTGTAAATCATGATGTTGGCAATGAGTTCTAGAACTTAAAAGAAGAAAGAACATAAAAAAAACTTACCAACTTAAAGCAGTCAACCTGAAAGCCCACTTACCATAGACATGTCTGTCGAAAGTTTACTAAACATAGCATAAATACCTGACATTCAAAGGAGTAACAAAAACATTAATAGACCAGCATGGTTAAGAGATTATGTTGCTCATATTATAAATAGTGATCACTTGTATAAATTTTTTGACAATACAAGTTTAGTTACTAACCATTTTATTCCAGAGTACTCACCCAAATACACCTATTTTTTAGCCCAAGTCTATTCCATACATGAACCTTAATCATTTTAGGAAGCAAAAAAAAAAGAAAAATAGTGGATAGAAGCCATGCAAGTTAAGCTGAATGCTCTTGAAAAAAATGATACATATAAAATAACTGAGTTGCCAAAAGGGAAAAAACAAATTCAGTCCAAAAGGGTATATCGGGTGAAGTTCAAAGCTAATGGCACGGTGGATAAGTACAAGGCTAGACTGGTTGCCAAGGGGTTTAATCAAAAGCCAGGGGTTGATTATCATGACAGTTTTACCCCTGTAGCTAAACATGTTATAGTTCGTGTGTTTTTAGTAGTGGCGATCAAAAAAGATTGGGCTATACACCAATTGGATATTAATAATGCATATTTGCATGGTCATTTGGAAGAGGAAATTTATTTATCCCCGCCGGAAGGGTACCTAAAGGCTAAATATGGATAGGTATGCAGATTATATAAAAGCTTATATGGTCTTAAGAAAACAAGGAGACAATGGAATAAAGAGTTAACAGAAAGCCTACAGATGTTTGGATTTAAATAGTCTACAACAGATTACTGTTTATTCATTAAAGGTTAAGGGTAACATGCTTTTATTTTTATTAGTGTATGTTAACGATATGCTAATTACAGGAGCATGTCACGAAGATATACAGGAAGTTAAGAACTACTTACATGAGGCATTTACAATCAAAGATTTGGGTTTTGTTAAATACTTCTTGGGATTAGAAGTTGCCCGATCACCTGCAAGACTATTAATCAGCCAAGAAAAGTTTATCAGAGATACACTGAAAGAAATTGATCTGGATGCATGCAAACAAGCCAAATCACCAATGAACAAAGGATAAAATTAAATAAAAATATAGGAGAAATTTTTGCTCACCAGGAAAGGTATCGAAGGCTAATCAAAAAGTTCATGTATTTGAATTTAACTCACCCAGATATCGTGTTAGCTACACAAAAACTTAGTCAATACATGCAAGAACTGAGGCAACAACACTAGCAAGCAACGATAACTATACTACGATATTTGAAAGGGATTATGACTCAGAAGTTATTCTTTAAAAAGGATACAGACTTCACCATACGAGCCTTCTATGATGCAGATTAAGCTTCATGCCCGGATACGAGGAGATCCATATTTGGATATTGTGTATTTTTTGGCGAATCATTAGTGACCTGGAAGGTCAAGGAATAAAAGACTGTCAGTCGATCTTCTGCAGAGGTAGAATATAGAAGTATGAATGGTGTGACATGTGAAATCAAATGGTTGACATACATGCTATGAGACATGCAGATCTCAGTTCGAACACCAATCTCCTTGAGTTGTGACAATATAGCCATAGAACACATTGCAGTGAATCTTGTATTTCACGAGAGGATGAAGCACATCAAAATTGATTGTCATATGGTTAAGGATTTTATGGTAAAGGGGTTTATTCAGATAAAACATGTCTCAACTAAAGAACATGTCACTGATCTATTTACTAAGCCACTCAGGATTCAAGTGTTTCAGTTCCATTTATCCAAGCTTGGTTTTGTAGATGTTGAAACGACTCAAGCTTGCAGGGGGAGTTTGAAGAGTTTAGAAGATAAAGAGATATGCGGCTGACCTTAATGATAGATGGATTATAAGTTCTAGGGTTATGAAGGAACGTGAAATGTAGTGTTTGGAGGGCTTTTATGGAAATGATGTGGTTTAGTTATAAAAGAAATGGTGTAGTTTTTGTAAGCTGGCAGTATTGTTTATATTAGCTGTAATAAGGTATATGTGTATGTAGGTTGTTAGTAGTTTGTTAGATCTAGAACATTCTTTTATTGTATAAATGTAGAATAGACATGTAAAACAATTGTATTGTGAATACAAACAGAAATTTCATAAATCAAATTTTTTCAGAATATACATCAATTATTTGAATCCTTACATTTATCATTACTTTAAGAACACCACCTTTTGAATTTGAAATTGATCGTGCACTTCTTAATATGCATCTTTCTTTGAGTGCCACCAATTAATGATGGTGATGATAAAAAATATTAATAATCTTCCATCATCTATGTAAAACTAGTCATTGGTTTGCATCTTGTTATATTATCCAACCTTGTAAAAGTTGATTGATCTAATGCTCATTATTTTTAAATCCTTGTTCCAAATAATATTAATCCTTGTTCTAGATATTTTTTATGTCCATGTAACAGTGTCACTTCCCCTTTCTAATTCTAATACTAATCCTCGGATAATCACAATATAACTGATAAGCATCCTCTTCGTTTTAAGTAACATTTCAACATCTATTTAATAGTGAATTAATTAAATTTAATAGGTCATTTTATTTTAATCTTGGATGTTCTTTTTTTTTTTTTTATGAAAACACAAATAACTAAAAAACATGATAATCGAATATAAAAAAATTAATTCAACCAAAAGAAGGTATTAAAAGTACCATGTTCTAGTCATTGTTTGTAATAGTATTATAACACGACTTAATAAATTTACATAAAATACTATTTTATCTAAATAAAAAAAATTAATGATTACCTAATGTTGGTTTTTGTATGATTTATTTAAAAAATAGTTCAATCAGTCACTATTGCAAAAAAAAAAAAGAAAAAGAAAAATATGATACTATGATCCTGTTTGCAATAGATTCATAGCATAACTTAATAAATTTAAATTAAATAGTATTCTAACCAAATAAAAAATACTAGTTTACCTTTTATGAATTTCAATGTTGGTTAGAATAGTGGTGAAGCTTTTTTTCGTATGAACCTGGAAAAATCAAGAGGTTTTTGGTTTTTGGTTGTTTTGGAAGACATCTTTGATAATGTGAATTGTGAAAAGATATAATAATTTTCTTTGATGAAATCGATTTTGTTGTCGGCAAATGGTTCTCCGTATGTTAGTTTGTTTATTTGAAAAAAATTACTAATCATGACAAATTCATACGAGTAAAACTTGCAACGGTCAACAATGAACCTGATCTTTTGATTGAAGCTAAAGAAGGTTTTTATATACAAAAAGATACGATCCGCACATTGAGTTTTCACTGATCTAACACTAACCGCGGCAAACTAACTAATTTGAAGGAAAAACTGAATTACTCTATCACAATAGAAACAGAAATAATCCTGTGCAGCTAAGAAAATTTGATTTGCTTGAAGAAAGGATAGCTTCCAAGTCAAAAATGGAAGAGGGTGCAAAAACAGACCTTTAAAACTGAGCATTTCACAATCAGCATTAATGGAAAGCCAACTTTAAGGGGTTTGGTGGGTTGCCCCTGCAACAGGGGTCTGGGGCTGAGTCATCTCTGAAAGGGGGGTTTGAGGCTGGGTCGTGTCTGCAACCGGGGTTTGGGGCTGATTACCTCTTTGACGAGGTCTGAAATATTTTGCAATGAACTCCTCTGCCAAATCAGGATACTTCCCTTTAATGAAGTTTTCCAGACATTTTCGGTATGAAAAGTCCTGTTTGCAGCCATCAGTTGAAACCACATACAAGCACCTGCTTTCTTGAAAACTGCTGTGCTTGTCAACCTATTAGATCAAACCCCAAGTTTTAACGGGCAAAAGTCAGTTCAAAACATTATCAATCATTCTGACAATTTGTTAGTAGGAAAAATTCTGGCAGATGAAATTAATTTTATCAAAATTGATTCAAAACATGTTCAGAGAAATTGTAATAGCACACAATAACAAAGAAAACAACAAAAATCAATAATTAGACATACTGTGACATGATCAACGCCGGTACCCATCTTCGAAACTTTATCTGGATGATAGTTGAGGACATTATCGAGCACAAATGACTGATCAGCAGTAGACAATGTATCTCCATCATTGTACCTACGCACAGATTCCCTATCTAAGATTAGAAAAATGAAAAAAATAAAATATTGCAGAGTAGGGAACAGAACACACGCATGAGGGAACCAAGTGGCATTTCCAGTTCCCACCAAATCAGCATTGGGATTCAGAAAGTAGTTTAGAGGAACATGGGAATACTTTTGATATATCTCCCTCTCTGATTATTACGATTTTAGTTAAGTATTAGTATTTCAATGTATTTTTAGGTGGGAAAATCTAACACTCCATCTAAGGCAATCAGACCGGAGTGCTAGGACAGCAAATCCCGATGAGAATTTGATCTGATATGATATTGAAATTTCCATTAATTGAATCAATAAATAGATAACTGAATTATTGAGAGCTTGGGGTTGATAAAATTAGATAGAATGTAAAGTATAAATAATGTATTAGTCACTCAAGTGATTGGTCCTTACCACCTCCGGTTCTTTTGACATTTGAATATCATAAATATAGTTCTACCATTGCTCCTTCAAGTGGACGATCAGTTCCCTTGAAACGAAGGTTAAATACTGACAAATAATTGAGTTTACATAAAAAAGACATACCCAGACTGATGCATGATTCTTCTGATTGACCGCATCATTGGCTCAACATCAGAAAGAATATCCTGCTCTTGAGTAGTAAACATGTCCAATCTCTGCCTGGTTACTGTATACATGAGATTCATACTGGGATCACCATGGGCATTCCCTTGTAATTTAGACGGGCGGCTCTTGCCTTTCCAATCAGCATTATTTGAACCCCAACCTCTTGGTCCTTCACGGCTTTTCTTAAATTCTCCACTTAGTTTCCCCCAACTCTGGGAATTGTCCTCTTTCTCCTTGGAAGAGCCCCAGCCTTGTGAACCTTGGGGTGATTTAGGTTTAACCCATTGCTGTTTTTCATTAGAACCTTCTGCATTTGGCAGGCCACAACCTTGGGAATTGTCTTCTTTCTCCTTGCAAAGGCCCCAAACTTGGGAATTGTCTTCTTTCTCCTTGGAAGGGCCCCAACCTTGGGAATTGTCTTCTTTCTCCTTGGAAGAGCCCCAGCCTTGTGAACCTTGGGGTGATTTAGGTTTACCCCATTGCTGTTTTTCATCAGACCCTTCTGAATTTGGCAGGCCCCAACCTTGGGAATTGTCTTCTTTCTCCTTGGAAGAGCCCCAGCCCTGTAAAACTTGGGGTGATCTGGGTTTACCCCATTCCCGATGTCTCTGACTATCATCACTACCTCCAACAATCGACATTCCCCAACCTTGGGAAGTGGCTGCTTTGTCTTTGGGGGGGTCCCACCCATGTGAATGTTGGGGTGATTTGGGTTCACCCCATGGCTGTTGTCCCTGATTTTTATTGGTGGCCCCACCATCTGAGGTTCCCCAAGGCCAGGATGCAGCTGGTTGCTCTTTCGGAGAGCCCCAGCCATGTGAACCTTCAGCTGACCAAGGCTTTTCCCAGCTACTGTTGTTGACAGAAGATTCCAATGGTTGAATTGAATGCTCATCGTTACTCCAGTTTTTGGCTGTTGAAGAAGCCCAACCAGAAGTTGATAGACTTTCTGCTAACTTGTTATCCACATCAGACCAAGAATTTGACGTTGATGTATTTCTGTCTTTTGTTTCCTCACTGTGCTTAGCCTGCCTACCCCAGGCTGTCTCTGAAGTCTCAACTTCAGCACTTTTTCCCCAAGAAGAAACAGCACCCCAATCACTTTGTTTCCCAGTTTCTCGTTGTGCATTCATAGGAGGGGCTCCAGCCACTTCACTCTTCATTGTTCCCCAAGTTGTATTCGCATTCAACTGCCACGGCTTCTCACATCCATTGTCCAAGAAATTTTTAAATTCATCAGTGTCATCAAACATTGGCTTCTCAGAATCTTGCTCAGGGGACAGGTTCCAGTCATCGACATCATCATATGGCATGAGTTCATCGACATCATCACCTAGACAGGCAGTTGTTGATTCTCCTCCATGTGAAGAACTTCTGACCATATTTAGAAGCTCATACACATCTACGACGCCCTCTGGATTCAAACAGGCCTTGAAAGAGAGAAAATAGTAGCAATTTAGAAGATGTACAAAATTCATTGGAAGAATACCTGATAATAGCAACTCTATAAAAAAGTTGGAGAATCCCACAAGGAAAACATTGAAAATTTAAGTGGTATATAAGTCGAGTAGAATGGTACTTAGCACAACCAAATTGGTTTCATGCAAAATGGGTACCAACTCAATTTATGGCCAATATTATGAGTTTAGTCCAATACTCTTTTCAGCTTATAGAGTTTCTATACGATATTAGATGGTCAAACAAAATGAATCCTGGACTTGTGTTCAAAGATTTGGAATTGGGTTTGCATGGGATCTGGACCTGCTTACAGGGCCTCTGAGATAGGCTATGTGTTTGATAGTCCTTTAGGTGAAGGTTCATGCTTAGTAAGTGACAACTAATCCAGATCAATTGCACGTGATGAATACCAACCCCATTACCCATTTATGAATTTCTATAAAATGAAAGGAAAATCATACCTCCTTCTGGTCCCACAGCAAATCAAATCTTGATCCAGTGCCAACTGCCACATGTTTCCCCCAGGAACACGAAGCCACAGCACTGGATAAAGTATCCACATAACACTTCTCTGCAGCTCTCTCGAAACATCTTCTTGGTGTCTACCAAACATGTTTAAATGACGTGCCGATAAGTAGATTGGTTTCTAAATCTTCAACGGAAAAATAATATGCAAGTACTTACGTAGAGTGTTGCCTCAGTAAATGGTGCTTGGACATGTAACGAGTGAGAAATTGATTTGTAACCACCAGAAGTGAATCCAACCAAGTTTCCAGCGCATGTCATGCTATTTGCTAGGAGAACAAGGTGCTCCTTTAAAACACCTTTTGCCACCTTTGTCACTGAGCTTGAAAGACGCTGAAAAAATACCACAAAGTTAAGAACTTCTAAAAGGACTGGTAAACACAGGACAGATATGCATTACCACCAGAATACAATTTAACGCACATTCTTTAGTATGTGATTGGCTTTGTGCTAAATAACAGAAGAGCACAGAACATTAATTATATGAATTAACAGCCACTAGACAGAAATTCCAGAAGACAAGCTACCAGAAGATCAGAAAAATGAAAATAAAAGAAATGAGCAAATGGGAAAGGTGCATAGTTAAAAAGGGTAAGATGATTTGACCAGAAGAGTTCTGCTACAATCACAGCACCAGAAAACCTAAAAAGTAATATAAAATATAATTCCCTAACATCCTGTCACGCGGTCCTGAGTACTGGTATGAAAAACTATCACCAAAAGGAACTACTAAATATCTAACCTCTTAAATTAGTGATAGTTTATCTAGCAGTTCTTTGAGGTTTAGAGAAAGGCACACTGCAGGGGCTTTACTAGCAGGCATAGCATTATCAAATTTAGAAATCTATGAGGAGTGAAGATTATACCTGAACTGCTTGATCAAAGGCACAAGAAATTCCCAACAACTCCTGAACCTGTTTAATGGCATATGGTATAGACCGTGTTGTATCAAGCAAATGAAGAATAGGAATGCAGGAATCAAGGACAACTCTCCAAGCATCACCACTTTGTTTCACAGCTGACTTCTCAGTGATAATATCCAAAGCCAATTCACCCTTTTGAGTCCTATAAGGATTTCTTATCCAAGTTGTTGTATCCCGACTAACCCAAATGATATTTGCAGATGAAATTCGATGGTCACCTGTACATTTGATAAATATAAGTGATATATCTGAGAAAATTGGAATCTAGAAACCTTGAGTATCAATATACATCGATCCACGATGGAACTTTCAATTACAACAAAATTGCAAAACAGGTTTTCAAATGAAAACAAGTTATATTCTGCAACAACGACCCATTTGAGTTGCTGAGCTTAATGATTGTAAAAATTAAATCACATCAATTGTCCAAAATTCAGCTGTAGGAGAAAGAAACAGGGCAGCAACTAATTAAAATTCAAACTTTGTTCAGTTAAAAATATATAATGGATCTGAAATAATGAAACGCCATCCTGCAAGGATCTATCAAGCACAGAAATGCGCCAGCGTAGTGTCAATTCTATCCAACTGCAACCACAGCACATTTTTGCAACTGAGATTTTGGGAGGGGGAAAATTTGGGTAGAGACAGGAGAACTGGGGATTTTGCAATTGGTTACCAAGTATCAATAACAATTCTCAAACTGCAGCTGAAAATTCATTAATGATTACAGGTTCCTCATCTACTGCCACAATCATTTTCACCTTCCATTTTCTGTATTTTTTGGTGATGATATATGATAATATACATTGATGATTTGTACCTGTTGTAGATATGATTTGATTGTGAATTCAAATGTAGATAAGTTAGCTCCTGATCTTGTGAGGTATACTAGGATCTTCTTCTATCTCTACTTCCTTTTGATTTTCTATTCTTCATTTGTATATAAATATGTGAACTATTGAATACAGAAAATATGCTTTTCTTCTATACCATTCTTCATTACAGTACCCAACCCATGCACTGTGGTTAGTGTTGTTTCTCCCCTTCTCATAAATAAAACTTTTCTCAACGTAAGGAAAAGAAAAGGACAAAAGTGTCTAAATTTATCTGTCATGCAGAGCACACTTCCTACTAGCAGGAGGTGCAGAGAGTAATAATTTCATATTTCTGAACCCAATGACAATATCTTTCTGTTGAGAGGTCCCACTGAAAAATAAATCATCATGAGATAAATTAATAAATCACCTTTGATGACTGTGTCCATCAAAACTGGGCAAATCACATCAGCAAAAAGATGGATGCTCTCCAAATGCAAATCTGTAGTATCCCGCCAAAAGAATGCCATGCACGGCATCACAGACCCTTCAGCAGAACACTGGAAAGAGCAGCATTCGCTGCACACACAAAAAAAAAAAAAAAAAAAAAAGAGCAAACTCAAATTAAAAGATTTAGAAGTTTTGTAGTTGCAGAAACATCAACATTCTTTGCATATAGAACCACAATGTGAATAGTATAAAAGGATAAAGTGAATAAATATGACAAACAAGTAACATGCCACAACCAAACTCAAAAATTCAATATTTGCATTCAAAGATGAATATGATATGCTATAACTAATTGAACTGGATCCACAAAAACAGATCACATTTCTCCACCAAATTTAAGCTTCTACAAGAGACCCAAAGGATGGGATTGTTTGCCCTTACTCCTTTGGCAGTCTCCATGCTTGTGGTCTTTATGGTACTAGCTTGATATCTTCCTTTCCTAATTGCTTCTAATGTCTAATCCATCTTTTTGTAACCTAGTTGTGATCTAATTAGATATGACCAGGAAAGAAGAGAATTACACCCACAACATCAAAACAAAGAGAGACAATGCTAGCAACATGAAATAAGTCAAAGAGGAAGGCAATCTGATAAATCACTTATTCAATCTCCAGGAGTACTTGCTTCAAGGCGGTGGATATTTAAAAAGGATAAAATGATGGCACAAGTAAGTGTTAACTAAACGTTTGCATATGCAGCACTACCAAAACAAAGATTTACACATTACCACACTCTCATGTTTAAATAATGCTTTTTACTTCATACAACATTAGCTGTCAGACAATGATTAGCTCAACAAATAGAACAATCATTCATGATTAAGGGCAATCCATTAGCAGGGCAAGGTAAGGAATTAAATATAAAATACCAGCAGTCAGAAGAAAAAACAGATGGTTGAACTTTGACCAACTTTTGAGACACCATTTTATGAAAATGACATGTCACAGAATCTCAAAAGCTTAGGGCACCAACATTAGATTTCATGATTAAAACAGCAAGCTAAACGTATATATCCTACAATTATGAATCTCAACCGGTAAAACTAACCTTACAGATACCTCTATCCTTCTAAAAATATGACCAAGCTTTTTCTTCTTAGAAAATGAAGTGATAGCCTCTTCGCATTTGTCGTGAATGACCTGCATGCTGATATTCAACTCTTGCAACTTCATCTGTTCACAGAAGCTCCAGTGATATAAAAAGGAATCAACTCACAACAAGCAACCAAATATATGTTTACTCTGAATAATGTTTTAGGAGTCTAGTGGATTACCTTTTTGAGATGAACGTGGCCAAAAAGGCTTGCATCTGCTATGGTTTGCTGACTCTTGTACCTGGTCATAAGAAGCCACCAGAACTTAAATATTTCTATAACATTAAAAACAAATAAAATATAACAAAAGAAAACGAAGTGACTGATTATAAAATATATGAATTATTGAAAATTCAAAGTAAAAGTTGGAAAATGATGGCAAATCATAAGGTGCAAAAACATTGGCTGGCAAGAACTTTTGCTCACCATTATATTTAAATAAAATAAACAATCAAAGATGAGAAAAGCTGTGAGATAAGCTGAGAACATTCAGAAATCCATAACTTAAAGTTGACCAACAAATATATCATTCCTTGGTGCAAGAGAGTGAGAAACTAATACAGGTATACAAATATAAAAGGGGATAATTTTATGACTTTTGCACATCAACTACATAAAAGGGAAACCAATTTTCAAATGATTACAGTTAATTCCAAAAAAAAAAAGCAGTTTCACAAGCATGTCAAATGGCATAAAACACTAGAAAAATAGCAAGACAACTTACTCAATCATAAAACACAATGCAATGTCTTTCAAAATAACTTTCTCCAAATGATTCTTAACTACATAGGCTGCTTTTTCCTGGCAGTAAAGTTTGCCACACCCACAGTAGTTAAGGTACAGGATGACACGACGATCGTTAACATCATTCTTAAAGTTGACTTTGCACTGGAGTATTTCCTGGAAGGAAGTAAGAATGAAAAGAAAGATGCATCACATACAACAGCATATACAGATACCAACTAAAAGAAGTTTTGTCAATATCAGATTACTTTCATCTGCTCCCATGAAGAATTGCTACTTGGAGTGGAATCAAGAACTGCCTTATATGCAGGATTAGACATAGCAGTTGCAGCCAACACGCCAACAGGTTCACCAGCAGGGAATAAACTCTGTGCCTTAATTCCTGCCTTTACTCCATACTCAAACTGGATGATCGAGTTGCTGCATACATTCCTCACAGTCCCATCATAACAGATGACTACATCTCGAAGGATGGCCATTAAGTTCTTAAATAACGTTCCAGGTTCAGATAATCCTCGTGTAGAACGAACCATAACTTCCCTTGATGAAACTGAATGAAGCATATCTTCATATGGATCTAATCCATGAAAAAAGCAGCTTTGAATAAATCCATGTTTTGCAGATGGATAATCAATGTCAGAGGGATATTTGCTCTCAAAATGAGAAGCAATGTCTTCAACCAAAGTCTTAGTGTAGAACTTCCCTCTATCTGAAATTTGCAGGCCCAAGAAGCCAATTTGTTGGACAACCTTTGTCATGGCTGAATCACTTCTGCAGTCAATCAAATCACCTAATGAAGATGACCTGAATATAAATTCTGCAAAAGGTATTTTTGCATGCCGTACGTGGTTTTCCAATTGCATTTCCATGAGTTCATTGTGAGTTGATCTCAACTGACCCAACAAAGAAGAAATGAACCTGAAATCTTTATGACTAGCATCTATAGCAGAACCAGGGACGCAGAAGTCCTCCAGACCAACACTAAAACCTTCTGAAAAAAGGTTTTCCATCAACAACGGTTGTAAGGAATTGAAGAACCTCAGGACTGCATCAGGACCTTTCTCAAAAAAGATTGAGATGACAACTTCATTGATAATAGCCTGCACAACATCCCTACTGAAATCCAACTTCACTACCTCCCCATTACTAATCTCATATCTTTCCCCTAAGCAGTCAAACTGGGAAGGTAAGGAAGTCTCCAAAATCTGCATAGCAGTCCACATCGGGCCAGTGGAGCAACATTTCCTCAAAGCAGGCGGTGGTAAACAATAAGATACAAACATAGCTAAGTGTTGCGCAGCTGCTCTGTCAAAGAAGTATTCCTTAAAAATGGCCTTCAATGATAAAAGCGAATCAGAAGACAGCTGCAAATTTAGATTGCCACTATGAGAGCTAAGCAGCTGTTTTTCAACTGAAAATAACTCCAATACTTCTGCTTTTGCAGGAAAAGATTGAGGATAGAAGAGATGTATACAATCGCCATCAAAATCAGCACTCAATGGCCCACATATTAGAGGATTGATTTTGACTGTATGACCTTCATGCAAATAGACTGCAAGCGCTTGGAGGGAGTGCTTGTGAGTTGTTGGCGGTCTATTGATGAAGACCATGTCTCCATCCATGATCCGCCTGTGAACAACTTGACCGGGCCTAAGAAATGTGTGACCCTTAGAACCTTCCTTGAGTGAATACGTTGACGACCCATCCCGATACGTCAAGCAGGACTTGTTGTCCACTAGCTCTTGAAGATACTGCACGTTGTGCACATTAACTCTCTCTTCAAATGTGATTCTTTGTGCAATCTCAAATGGAATACCAATTTCATTCACAGGCTTGTATGCATCACCTGTAATAACACTACGTGAAGAGAATCCTGAACCCTTTCTAATGAATAGGGTTCTCATCTTCTCAAGCCATGCTTTTGTTGAAGAATCATTGGACTCCTTAGTCCAATGAACCCCAAACCGCTCTCCTACATCACGAGCAGATTTAGATGTGCCCCTAACTTGAAGGTATTGATCAACTGCTGACTGCAAATCGGCAACTTCAACTTCATGAGATTCAAAGTTTGGCTCACCAGAGCGTGAGCTTTTAATTATTTCAACTTGCTTTAGAACTTTCCTAAGCATAGATATAGAAAGATCCTGGAATCAAACATGAAATCAATATTTTAGATTTTCAACAAGGAAATACAATGATTATGAAGTGGCATAAGCTCATGACTAGCTTACCGAGGACATAACACTAATGCCATCTGAAACATCTGGCACTGACAAACAATTTGGAGGAACAGGAATATATTGCATAACATAGCCATCTTGAGGAAAATAGCCTTTCCTGGCAAGTTTTTTTCTTGTGTCCTGAGGAATTCTCCTCAGCATTTCTTTCACCTGCAATAGAAACCAACCCCACATCCAGCCCATATGACAAAGACAAAAAGGATAAACATGAAGAATTGCACCAGGATTGCAAATATCAAAATAAAGCAATAGAAATTAGAATATTAAAAACAAACCTCATAAGGAAGCAATGTCCGAGTTATATCATTCCCATAGTGAAATCCATATCTTTCTAAGAAATTCCAGAAACCATCCCATAGTCTCCTTCTAGATGGCAATTTCAATTGCAAAATGCAGGCACCATCTGTTTTTCTAACCTCCCTGATGGAAATTTGTGAAGCCTCCTACAGAAAAAGAGACAAAAAATCTTTTCTAAAAGGAAGGAGGAAATCAATTGAGAGTGCAAAATTTGAATTTTCTATGCCAAATTTCAAAGTAATTTCAACATACTAAAGGTTAAAAAAATTATGCAGCAGTGCAAAATTCGAATTTTCTATGCCAAATTTTGAGGTAATTTCAACATATTAAAGGTTAAAAAAATATGCAGCAGTTAAACAAACAAGAAAAAGCAGCAAGAAAAGTTGAAATTGTGAAAGACAAGCCATCCACCAAATTCCAACTAACTATGAAGAAAATTTTTATCAGATGACAAAGAAAGAAGCAAGCAACAAACTCACATGCTGAAGATATAATAGTGACAAAATCTACATAGAGTTAGCAAGTATGAACTAATACACAGATAACTCAATGGAAACAGTGAAGAGAGATTAATGATTTCTTGCTTACCTCACAACATGAGAAAAGTCGTTCTGTAACACCACTGCTCTTGAGCTGAAACTGAATGCCATAAACTTGCAAGATCAATGTCAACAAAGTGCATTGAAAAATGGATAAATGCACTAACATAGAAACATTATTAAGTTTTATTCTGTTTGCTAATTTCTATGTATAAATTAAAAGAAAATAAAATGAACCAAAGCTTACCTTATTGTTTTTCAATTTGAGGCATTTCAGACACAGCAAACTCAGCATTTGCTTCAGCTCACTGATATGGCTTGGATGATAAATTGGAATCGGTAGCTCAATATATCCAAAATGACCTGAAAATAGCAAAAGGAAGGTAGCGCTCAGATTTGATTTTATAATAAAAATAGCATAGTTATCCATATGACATCAACCATAGAAAAATGAACATCAACTTACCTTCACATTTTCCTGGTTCCGAAGTGCCGCAAGACTCACACTTGCCAAACTCCAGAGGTAAACCAAGAAATGGATTTGTTAGCTGGCTGGCATGGCTAATACAGCAGTCGCTAACAGAAGCTTTACACTGTTGAACAATAGTGAATAGTGAAAGTTACATGTCAATAATAGAAGTATAAAACGAAGAAAAAACTGTAGCCAAAATTATAGAGATTCATTGGCTGATCTTATGTGTCTTAGCATTGCATCAATAATTAAAAACTCAACTCAACTTAATGCAGTTAATGCTTGGAAAACTTGTATAAGAACAAATGACGATAGACTAGTTAAAAGAAACAAGGATAGAACAAAACATTGACCGAAGAGTTTTAACACTTACAATTTCTTTATGACTTGCCAAACCAAATTTGATTCCAACAATTTCCCCCTCTTGAAATGTCGACCGAGCATTGTCCTTGTTCTCCATTTCTCTTCCAGCAACTGGATGGTATGCTTAATAAACAAGATTGCAAATTTCACTATAATCTGGAGATGAAACAGTATTAGAATTAATAAACTGGCATGAAACAGAAGAAAAATTAAAAATTTTTACTTTTACTCATCATCAGGGAAAAAAAAAACCACAACTTTGAAGCCAATTCTACATGCGATGTAAAAAACTAAACCGAAATGATCATACAGAAAACAGGTTTACCGAGAACATAAGTAAGATACTAGGCTAATTATTTCATTTTGACTTGCGAAAAAAATTGAAAAAAAAAAACAACAGTTACCATTGGCTAATAGTAATAAAAATAAAACAACAAAATTTTCAAAACAAACAATAAAAAATAACACCCTGCTTCTTTAAGTTCATGTGACTCAAACAGTGAATATTTTTTGTTTAATTCATACGAAAGTCCACAACATTTCAACAAATAAACAGAAACTAAAAGCATGCAAATATAAAGATAACAAAACCCAGAACCTGATTGTACAGTTTTCCCCCATTTTTATATTTTCCAACACCCTTTCAGCTGCCAAACACTAAACCATAATCACAAGCTTAGAAAAAAACAAAAACAAAATCCACCTGACAAGTTGCTGGCTTTTCTTAGTGCATTGACCTGGAGATGCTCTATTCGAAACCAAAGCTTGAAAACCCTAGAAATCAAGAATCAAAATGCAAATGAGGGAATGGGCATTTATGAAAAAGGTTTCTTTCTTTAAAAAAAAAATGAAAGCAGAATCTGAAGAGAGAAAAATGGACGTACCCACACACCAATTTTGTTCCCTTTCTAAAAGAGAGAAGCAGAAAGATGGAGTGTGAGGCATACTGGAGGGAGGAAGGACTTTTGCATGTACATAACAATTTTACTTTTCTTTTTCTTTTTTATTTTTAAGAATATTTTGACTGTTAATTTTTCTTCCATTTTTACTTTGCGTTTTTCAATATTTTCTTTTTATTTTTACGTTTTTTTAAAAAAAAAATGTTATAGAGCTTTGGGCTGGATTAAGGTTATGGAATCGTCCCACTTCTAATTGTGAGTCTATTTCATTTCATGCATTTAGTCACTATTTCTCAAAATTATCATTTTTAAAAGAAATTTAAAAAATAACCTCTATAAAAAAACTATTATAAATCTAATCAAATTTATTAAAATATTATATAAATATTCAATATGAGTCAACTATATTAATTATATTATTAATAAAAAATATATTTTTTAATATAATATTAAATGAATATGTATATATGTGTATGACATAGTTTCCTTTTAAAATTTATTTACAAATTGATATTATAAGAAAAACTTATAAAAACTATTAATAATATAATATCTTAATGTTATTTTCAATTAATAATTGGATAAAAAAAATTGATTTCCATTTGAAAATATATATAAACAATATACATTTAACATATTTTAAATTACATTTATTATATTATTTTTTATTTTTTTTTAAATAATTATACAATCTTAGAATTAAACTTGATTATTTAAGTATAAAATATTATACTTGATCAAAATTTGAATATATTTTTTTATTTCTTTAATATGGTTAGTTTTAAAATAGATATATGTATTTTGAGTTATTTTGGTATGAATTTTAAATCAAAATAAATCAATATAATTTTATAGTATATACCAATTGATTTTTGAATATACATGACATACAATATGACATACAATATGAATGTAGGATAACATGTAATTAGAAGCAAGTATTATGAAATTTTTATTATTTGATATTAAACATATATACAATGATACTTTAGGTATACTTAAAATATACATTATTACATAATTTTATAATTAAAGTATATATAAAATATTTATATTTTGTTTCACCTTGATTTTTCAATTCAGGTATATTTAAAGTATACATAATTAAATTATATTTAATATTTATATTTTCAAGTATTATTTTTTTAAAAAAATAACAAGCATATAATGTGGTTTATGATTTATTGTCGATACTATTTTGAATTTTTAATGTATTATACATATATTGGAATTTAATTTAAATGAATGTTATAATATTTAAATTAGAAAAAGATAAATTGATTGAGATTGATTGAGAGAAAATAATGAGAAAAAGATAAGTTAAAAAATATTAAAAGAGAGAATTAAAAAAAGTAGAATGGATATTATTAAAAATAAACATGAAAAAAGTCTACTTTTGAATTAAAAATCCATTTTAGAAATATCTTTTAAAAGACTATGCATTTATGAAAATAAAATTAAAAAGTTGTGTGTTAATATAAATTTCTCTTAAAAAATAAATGACAATTAGCTTAATATCATTTTGAAGAAGGATGATTTAAATTATATCATAAACTAAATTAGTTTTAAAATATTATCAATCAAGTCAACAATATTTTAATAATTAAAAAGATACCTTTGGCTTCACATCTCATTATAGCAACCAAAATATTTTTAGAAAATAGAAACATTTTATAGAAGGATCTACAAACTCATCTTGACTTAAAAACTGATATAAATATGATATTACCGTCACAAACTCATCCAACTCTCATAAGCACTATAATCCACATCTTTATTTTCTTACTTATGACTAACAAAATCAAAGATAAAACACACATTTTAAAAATGATTGTATAAAACAACAATTGACAACAAAAGACAAAGGAAATACAAAACAATCTTGATGAAAAAGCTTCAATAATCTATCAAACAGAAGGGATTTTTTTATATTTTCTAGAAATAAAGTGCTATTTTCGTATGAAGATACTCAAATGCATGAATGCATATTAGTTTGAAGATAATGATCTTTGGTTATTTTGGAAAGCAGAAAGATGAAATCATGTTTTCTATGAAATTAAGGTAAAAAAACTCGAAAATATAGAAAATAAAGATATATAATCCTAAAAAGTATAATATGCTTGTGCTAAATAGAACTATATAATAACATTTTGATAAATTACAACTTAATCGCAAGTTTATAGATATTTACCAATATTTACCCTAAAAATTCATATTTACTCAAATAGATAGTATTAAAATAAAAGTTCATAATGTTGTATTCTTTTATTGGATTTCTATTTCCCCTAATGATTAACAAAAGAAAGTGATAACATGATGAAAACAAGAAAGACAACAAAACAAGATATATCATCAACATCAAGGATACAAAAGAAATATTGAATAAGAAATTGGAAAAATAAATCAATTTTATTAATTTGAAGTAAGATTAACATTCTCTAACAAAAGATTATGTTCTCTAACAAAACTTTTATAACAAAGAATTTCAATTCTCTAATTCAAAATTTGAATATAAACTTGATTTAATGGCTATTAAAGATGATTATTGAGTCAAATAAAATTTTTTTATGAAGAACACAATCCAAAGGCTTTTGAGGCTTGCTTTTGAATCAAAATTGAATTTGAAGATGAACATCTTGATAAGCTTAATAAACACCTTAATAAACTTTGAGAAATATGTTAATGATCTTGAGAATCCAAAAGAGCTTTGAATCTTGGCTTTGATAAGCTTTTATTTGTTGTTTAGCTTTTAAGTATGTGTGGAATGAAGGGAGCTTCTTTATTTATAGTGAATAGAGTTTCATAACATGCGTTGCATGTTAGTATAATTTTTTTAATCCATCATTTTATAATAATTTTATATTTTATTTTTCAAATTTGTTACCATGGTAATATTTTTTATAATTTTAAATTAATATTTAATATTTAAGCATTATTTATGTCACGCCTTGCTACGGTGCAACATGCTTCCTTAGAATAATTAATGATCACCAAACAATGGAAACCATTGATTACCCTACAAGGGATGTAAAATTTTTTTTCTAATGTATGTAGAGTACTTACTATATTTTAAATTACGGAAATATTAACCTCACATTACAAACTTGCATTTACTACCTTAAACATTACTTTAATTGCTTGACAATATTATATAGAATTCTTCAACTGATCTAAGTCCTTGCCATCAAAGAAAGTACTGCTCAACCAATGTCTTAGGATCCGTGTGTTCCAACTATTTGTTATCCTACGTCCATCAAATAACAAACGTTGAGTATTTCACTCAATGGTGCTATAATTATAATCATAGTAAAACATATATCATATATATAATAGATTTAATAACCTTTATCATCATAATTATAACTTCATCATATAGGTATTTAGCATATTATTTTTGTGCATCTCTTACATATAACCATAATTATTTGTTCACTGAAATACTTATAACATAATTCATTCTGACCATACTGAGTCAATTTATTGCTATGCTACTCATCCTTTATCTTCCTTAAATCAATAACACTTTCCAAATTACCTTTAAGTTAACTCAAATAACTTCCTTAAGACTCATAATTTAGGACATTCAAACATATACTTTACTTATCATAAAATCCTTTTATTTTCTTCTTTATTTTAATCAATAAATTCATTTACCAAATAAAAATCATTTTCGTACCATTTAATAGTGGACTTAACAGATTTCCAAAACCGTATTTACAAGTTTAAACATTCCGTTATTTGCATTTTCTTTAACAAAATTGCCATCGGATTATTTCACCTTCCATAAACCAACAAAAATCTAATTTAACTTACTAAAATTTTTATCAAAAACAGCCCTAAACTAACTCACCTATATACAACAAAATATCATAACTTACATAACACATTCACACCCAAGACGTCAAAATTTTCACAAATAGCACTCGCTACAACACCCACACATACATACACACACATTCTCCATTTAATTACCTTTAACAGAGATTTATTCATAGCAAGGGAGAAAAGAACAACCATATTAACACCCAGTAGAGATGAAACAAACCATTATAACACAATTTACACACATATATATAATCAAAATATCCCTATGCATATACATAATTTTATTTACAATTAACAAAACAACTCACTATTAGCAAAATATAAATCAACAAACTAAATTTTTCATAATAATTATCACATACACATCATGCCAAAATTAACACATTCATACCTGAAACGTAAAACTTAATATAACACGTTCACAGCTGCTAGTTCTCTTCTAATCACCAAACAACTTCACCTAAATTTTATCTTACCGAACTTAACTCACCAAATAATACATATATGTAAACCCAACATGACATAAAACCAAACAATTCCCTCGGCAACACATATCCTTTTTCCAATCATGAAAGAATTTTACAAGAACTTACATGATAAATAAAATAACAATTTAACAGCCACTTATCTTAATTAAATACATAAAATATTTCTACCCATCAATCTATTTTAACCAATCATATAATACACTTCTTCTTCATAAATGCAAAGTACTCCACAATTAAAAATTTAACAAATCAAAGAAGAGAGAAAAAAATAGAAGAAGGAATAATAAAATCGCACATAAGTTTTCCTCACCTTCTATATACACACCGATCTTCTTAAATCCCCACTCACCTACTTAATTAGATTCTTTAAAAGCTTGATTCACCAACCAATTTACACATGCAAACTCACTCATCACTAAGAATTGGCCAAAGAAACAAGAAACTAGAATTTGTATTGCTGTAAAAGAAAGAAAAGAAGATAAAATAAGTGATGTTTGAATTTTTAGAATGAAAAAGAAGAAGCTTGAGGATGAAATTAGAGATTAAAGAAGATAATAAAAATTGTTGTTGAATGTTTTGGTTTATGAAGAAGAAATGTGCCGTAGAAGCCAAAGGAAATAAAAGATAAGAATTGAGTGATGAAGAAGGGTTCTATCCATTTCTTTTAATTAAAATTCTAAGGAGTGTTTAATGTACTTATGCATACACTACACTTTCTCCTCCACTAACTAAATTATTTTATATTTTTATTATTATTTATTTTTAAAACATATATATTATATATAATACCTTATATACATACATACACCTACGTATATACACCCATTTACATGAATATTTATACTCTCTATTTCATATTTACATGTATATATGTATATCCTATAAATACTCATTTTATAATATAATAAAATATAATCTAAGAACATAAAATATAATATAATAAAATAAAATATTTATTACATTTTGATGTATACAATAAAATAAAATATCTTAATTAATACAAGATGTATTATATATATATATATATATATATATATATATATATATATATACTTAATACAAACGTATTTATTATTATCATCATTAATTTTTATACACATTTTTAAATATTATTTTCAACTTCTTAAAAATATATTTATTTATATACCTATTTTTTAAATCACTATTCACAAACCATATATTTATTATAATCATTCATTAAAAATCATGTACATATGTATATTTAAATATTCTGTTAATTTCTCTATACGCATATCACATTCAATTTCTCATATACCCACACATAATTTTTATTAATTAAGCACACAAATATATATCTTAAATATATTTTAGAACTTTCTATATTACACGTATAAAAATAATTTTCTCACATTTACTGAGCATTCACCTAAACATTACACTTATCAATCAACGCATCATTCATTATACGATCACTTCATCAATTATTATCATATTGATATCATCGTACATATCAAATAACACATCACATACATACTCAATATAATGTACCAAATGTGAGGACATGACAGTTACCCTCCAGATTTGAGATGTTGATAGAGCACCTTTGGATAAGATCTTTTTAACCAAAAATGGGTCTTCCCAGTTAGGTCTGAACTTCCATGTAGGTCATGGATAGCCATTCTAACTTGCTTCAAAACCAGATCATCCTCCTAAATAGCTATAGGCTTGACCTTTTTAGTAAATGCACTTATCATGAACTTTTTATAAAGTTACAAATGATACAAAGATTTCAACCATTTTTCATCAATGGTTATGAGCTATTCATATCTAGCTCTCTTCCACTCCCAACTAAGCTTCTAAGATAATCTGAAGTGACTTGAGTTTCACTTTGATTAGTAATATAACTTATATCCCATAAACTAGAGAATAAGGGGTGGCATCTGTAAGACTCCTCATAATTGTTCTATAACCTTATAAAGCATATAACAACTACTTGTGCTAATTCTGGTAAGTCTACACCATCTTGACTAAGATTTTCTTGATTTTCTTATTAGTTACTTCCACCACCCCATTAGCTTAAGGGTGATATAATGAAGATCAATGATGCTTGATTCCATATCTTTTTAGCACATCAATTACTTTACCTTGGAACTGCACTCCATTGTCAAACACTAAGTGATGTGAAATCCTATAACAATATATGAGATTATTCTCTATAAACCTTTCAACTTGCTTTGACCCCAATTTATCATAAGATTCTGCCTCCATCCATTTAAAGAAATAGTTGATAACTACTAGTATGTATCGATGCCCATTAGAAGCATTAAAATGAATATCACCCATAATATCAATTCCTAAAATTGAGAACAGCCATGGCATAATCAAATTTTATAATTAAACTGATGGGATGTGACTCATATCTTTATGTATCTGATATTCATGATACCTCTATACAAACTATATGTAGTCTATCTCCATGGTAAGCTAGAAATAACCTTATTGTAAGATTTGTTTGTACAGAGTGAATCTGTTCATATAAGATCCATAGGCATCATTATGCACTATTAATATGATCATCTCAATCTCCTTCTTTGATATGCATCAAAGTTATAGATCATCAATTGTTCTATATAGAAAACCTTGATGCTAGCTTATCAATTTTGTTTACATCTTTTACGTAAACACCAATTCTCAAGTAATTCATGATATATGCATACCATGGAGTCTCTTCTTGCTAGTCTGGTACGATAACTCATTCATCCTCATAGTAAAGGATCCTTGACTACTCAATGATCATATGTTAAATTTGACTTTATGATCATTCACACACTAAAGCCAATATAACCAAAGCAACGACTATCTAATTCATATCTCATAGAGTATGAATGAATTTGCATTAATTGAAATTACAAACCATAAGCTTCATGTATTCAATATAAAGTTTGAGTCTTTCTTCTTTAACATCCTACTTGTTTATAGACTAGTGAATTACAAGCATCGAATCATCAAATACTTTAACTTCCTTACACCAATCATTAGCAAAACTTTAAGTCTAAATAGACATGCTTCATACTCATCTATATTGTTAATGACTAGAAAACTTAGCCACTTCAAAAGCATAATTAGTTCACCTTTAAGAGTGATCAACATAACTCTTATTCATGCATCTCTTTTAATGACTGCACTATTAAAATTTAGATGCCATTTTTGAACATCCATTGCCCCCAATTACTCATTAAGGAAGTCTAGTTTAAAACTTTCAAAAATATCTACCAGCCTAAATGCTAGGAATTTGATAATTATTATGCCTTTGATGACTTTTTTAATGATGTATTGCACATCAAACTCAGATAATAGGATCAGCCACCTACAAAGCTTGCCTACTAGTGAAGGAGCTTCATACAAGTACTTCATAAGGTTAACCTTAGAGATTGCCTACACCTGATATGATTGGAAGTAATGTTTGAGCTTCTTAGTAACTCATACCATAGTCATGCATAACTTTTTAACAATATTGTACCTGCATTTTATTAGTAAAAGATTCTTACTCAAAAAATAAATGGCATGCTTAACTTTAACTTCATTCTTTTGAGCCATTAATGCTCTTACTAACTCCTCCTCTAAGTTTAAATAGAGCAACAATAACCTCCTTAATCAAGGTGGCTATAAAATCAATGAGTTAGAGAGATAATGCTTCACTCTTTTGAATGTAAACTGGCAATTTTCATCCCAAACCAAATATTAGTTCTTCCTCAAAAGCATGAAGATAGACTCACATATAGTATTAAGCTTAGCAATGAATATGTTAATGTACTGAAGCTACCCTAAAAAAAACCCCTGACTTTGATCTTAGTTCTAAGAATAAGCATCTCATGGATAACCTTATTTTGATTCACTTCAATACCCCTTTGACTGATAACATTAGCCAACAGTAGTGGTGAGCATTCGATTTGCTTAATCGAAAAACTGAAACAAACTGATCAATTTAGTTTAGTTTGGTTTGATTTAAAAATTTTGAATTTAAAAAACATTTGATTTGGTTTGATTTAAGAAAATTAAAATTTTTGATTTAAAAATTAAAATAATAAAAAAAATAAAGTAAAAAACCAAATAAAATTGAGAAAATTCAATTCGATTTATAGGTTTTTAAAACCAAAAAATTTTTATTCTATTTAGTTTCATATATTGATAAAAATTTGATTTGGTTCAGTAACTGAACTACTAAATGCTCACTCCTAACCAATAGCTTACCGAATGTGCACTTCTTTAGATTTAATCTGAGTCCATTTTTCTTAACCCGTGTGTGAAATCTATCAAGAGCAAGAGAATGCTCTTCCCTGATGGGAGATTTAATAATCATGTCATACACATAGACTGTGACCTCCTTATGGATCAAATTGTTCAATAAGGTTATTATAGCCCTCTGATAGGTAATACATGCATTCTTCAGACTAAATGGTATGACCTTATAGTGATAGGTCCCTCATTTTATTATGAAAGCTATTTTTACCTTGTTTATAATGGTCATGAGTATTTGATTGTAACCAGAAAATTCATCTATAAATGAATACATAGCACTAGTGATTGTGTTGTCAACTAGCATATTAATATGAGGTAAAGGAAAGTCATCCTTTGGATAATCCTTGTTCAGATCTTGGTAATCTATGCAGACTTTAACCCTATCATCCTTCTTAGGTACTAGAACTATATTAGATAACCATTCTAGATAATCAACCACTTCTAGAAATTTAGCATCCAATTGCTTCTAAATATTTTCCTTAACCTTCTAGACCCATTCTTGTTAGAGTTGATGCAACTTCTACTTGACAAGCTTGAATCCAAGCTTGATCAAAATTTTATGTTCTGTAATTATTTTGTCAACATTTGTCATGCCTTCATATCTTAGAGCGAAGGCTTTTATATGTTATTTTAACATTTTAATAATCCATGTTCTCTCATTAAGAGCTAAATCTAATGTAATTTGAAGAGGATAGAGCTTATCATTTATGCTAATACCAAAAGATTCAATACATGATGCATTAATGTCAAAATTGTTCATGTAATGATCATGTTCATGCATAATATCATCTGAATACATCTCACAAATATAAGCAAAACTATTTTTTATTGCATTAAATTTTGAAAAGATTACATCATCATTGAAAAGTATAGAAATAGGGACATCATCATCCTTATACAAAATCTCATCAAAAGTGCTTTTAGCAAAAGTGGCAATGTCTTGGTAGATCTCTTAAAGCATAAGATCACCAACATTTAAACTCTGCAACTTGATATTCAATGCAATGACTGTAATGAGCTCCAAACCAAGGCAATTAGTAATGTAATCAATAACATCTTCAAAAATCTAAAAATCATCATCAAGCTTAATAATCTATGAGATTATAGCAACCTTCTTGGACTCTCTCAAGGTTAACAAATCATAAACATCACCAAAGATTATGAACTATTGATCAAAGAAGTCATTTAAGTATGGTAACTCAAGAGATCTATCATACAAGGTTTCCCCTTAGATTAAAGCAACCATCTTACATTCCTTTAGCTTGTCTAAACTACAAGGCTTAAACTCTATATAATATCTCTCCTTCAACATGGCCATAAGGATGTTGAAATCCACTAGACCTTACTAGTAGTAACCCAATCCTTTGCCATGAATAAAGTTCATGTTAAGCATCATTCTCTCCATAGTAGGGCTTGATTAGTACGAGCATGGTTTAGGTTCTCAAATAGTAGCTATCTGAAAACTAGTAAGTAACCATCTTACATTTATATGGCTCATCTAAAGTGTAAAGGTTAAACTCTATACAATATCTCTCCTCCTACGTGATTTTGAGGATGTTGAACTCTACTGGACCTTACTGGTAGAAGCCCAATCCTTTGCCAAGAATGAAGTTTATATTAAGCATCATTTTCTCCATGGTAAGGCTCGATTAGTACGAGCATGGCTAAAGTTCTCAAATAGTAGCTATCTAAAAACTAGTTATGAATGGCATATTTCTCTAATGCAGGCTAAGATAACATCATCATTCATAGTAATGGTCACCATACCCTCCTTATGTGCAAACTTAATCTTTTAGTGTCGGTGGATGATACACCACTTAATGGATGGAACCACGATCATCCCAACAACAAGATAAATGATATTGGGATGTCTAGAATAGTGAACTTTATAACTAACTTGATTATCTTGACTATTACAATTGTAGTGAAGGTACTAGTAACCACCCTCTTCGACTCATCATACACCCCGATGATTATTTTAGATGGCTTAAAGATAAAAACCTGAATCTTAAGCTTTAGTAGCATATTAAGAGGATAGACATTGATGTTGGAACCATCATCTATCATGATATATGGAATGGACAAGTTCATGATATGCACCTTGATAAAGAGTGCCTTATTATAATGTATACCCTCGATTAACAAATCAACATTAGTTATAAGTGATCATACTAGATTTTAACTCTTGATTCACTTACTATCTCTTCATACTATAAGTAGTGGTAAAAGGAGAAATCCTCATACTAGATAATGCCTTAATAATGGCTCATCGATGTTATTGGAAGGATAGCACCAAGTCCTAAATATTGATGTTAGCTTGCATCTTCTTTAACTACTTAATAACTATATTTTTAACCTAAGTAACCTCTTTTCCCATATCAATGAGTTGTAAAGCTGATGTGCTGCTAGGACTAGCTTCATTCATAATAGATCTAGCCTTGATTAGCTTCTTTAAAGCATCCATCTTCTTCCTTAGATTGAAAGGAATGAATACCTTACCACTTCAGGTAATGTTGTGAACCCAAGAGGATATCTTATTAGCACCAAGCCCTTTTTGTCATTTAGTAGACTTAGGCATTGGCTTGCCTGATTTAGGAGTCTCAATTGACTTACCCTTCTTTTTTTCTTGAACCCTTATTGATTCAAATTTATGAAATTTTTGAGTAATTGTAGACTCTTCCTTTAAAGTATCATACCAAATATCTATGGCACTAATGTTAAACCTACCACTAAGCCTAAAGCTAATAATAGGCAATTTGACAACCTCCTCACTACCAAGGGGAGAAAAGGAGTTGAGAACTAGGGATTCTAAAAATCCTAATTAGATCATATAGGTATGATTAGCTTTATGGTAGTTAGATAATAGGTTTATTTTAGTAGAGGGTTTGGATTCTTGGGATCATCAAGCTCACTTGAATCAATCAGATCCTAAATGACCCACCTAAAGGACTGGTAATCATCAGTATTATGTAATTATACTAATGGTAGTGATAGTAGGTTTTGGTATCTATTATAGTTGGGGTGGTATTTAAAAATTTTGCTCAAGTGGCTTAATGAGTTTGGCTTTTAAGAGATACTTGAAGACCTTAGAAAATAACATCCTAAGATTCAAGAATCTCCAGGGTTAGTTAGTGTTTTAAAGTATTTGGCCAAGTAGTTATAAGGCATTGATGTGTAAGAATTTATATAGTGGCTATATGTAGGTGGTGGTTTTGAGTTTGATAAAGGAAGGCTCCTTCTTTTACAACCCCTCCATCTTTTGATTCTTCTGGCTATCTAAATAGATGTCTTCAAAGGTATGGAAGGTTTGATACTTTAATTTATCCTAGTAAAGTGATAGTAGCCCTATAATAACCTTATTGATTATATCATACTCAAATGAATTTTGTTTGAATAATGCAATTTTATTCATCCATTTACTAAAGTAGTTCATGAAAGACTTATTATGCTTCTGCTTCACCATCTCTAGATCTAGTAGAGTCATATCAAATCGAGATTTAACTCATATTTCTCATAAAATGTAGTGCAAAAAGGCTTCCGCTCGACTGTGGGTTATCTTGCTGAAATTATGATAAGGTAGGTCCCATTAATGAAATAAAGAATAGTTAGATTATCTACTCATCTAATAAGTCAATGGTATTCATTATCATAATATAGTTCTTTAGATGGTTTTTTGAATTTTCAACCCCACTGTACTTGGAAACATCAAGAAGCTTAAACATGGTAAGCAACCCCTTAATGGCATGGATAAAGAACTCATCATGATCAAGATTAGAGCCCATGCCTTTAGTCTTTATTATAGATTATAGATATTCTATCTTATATTCTATTTCAAAAGTCTTAGTTTTAAAGACATCATGCATCCAAATAAGAGTGTCATCATCTATCTCTATATCATATAGATTAGCCACCTTCCCCTTATCCTTGATCGAAGTTAGCTAGCTGATGTAGTTCCTAGGGCTGAAGGCCTCCTTGATCTGCTATTGCAGGAAGGCTTTAAGGTTAACAGTCAATAGCTTCTCCATGGACTGGTTGATTAGATCTTACATAATAGTAAGTGAAGTCTCATTCAAGGCTAAGTGAGCTTTCTTAAAAGGTGATGCAACAAATTATGGGTCTATCATTTTCTACATACAATAGACAAAGATTGCATGGATGCATAAGTATGCATCTATTTTTTTAATGCACGTGATATAACATGTAGGATGTATGCATGGCTTATGCTAGGAAATATTTAGTGTTATGGCTGTAAAAAGAAATTGGTTAGAGAAAATTATATGAGTATGCATGTATGCGTGTTTGACAAAAAAAATACAAAAGGGTTAATGAACATGTAGCACACAATAACACTCCCTACCACTGTTATAGCTCCACAAAGATTGCTCGGTCTAAATTCTCATAGGTATGATATTAGCCTGGAGTTACACTAAGAACTCAAGGCACGAAACTCTGAACATGTAAGGTTAGCAAGGGTTTGATCGTTCCCTGATTATATAAAGGATTTTGGTGACAATATAACAGTATTTCATAATAACAATATTACCATGAGAAAAGAATACTTATTGAATAAGCATAAAGTTGTGTAACCTGTTTAAAATTAAGACAAAATTATGACTCTTAGCAGAGAAATATGTGATTGGGAAAATAGGTTGAATTTAGGCAAACCCATTAATATAATAAGGCATTAATCCATATAGCATATGATATAAGGGATCCTAATTCAGAATGTTGTTATGGTTAGCTACATGGGCTTTAGTTTAGTAAAATAAGCTAAGGTCTCTTGCCATGATATCCATATACCTATCCAACCAAACGAAATCATTGATGTAGATTATACCTCTTGTCTATTTGGTCAAGGAATCATCGATGGTCTATAGTACTATATAGTAAGTGGTAAAGGCATATTCGTGTTCCTAAGAAGTCCAAGGTAATAACTTATTTATAATCATTGGTTAGGAAAGGATGAAAGTTTTGTATGAAATACATATAATGTCCATGTATGCAACATAATTAACTAATTAATATAGGAAAAGTGATATGAAACGCTAAACTTTCAATGCCACCACTCTTCACAGCAAGTCCCAATGGAGATCACTATGGGTACAACTTTCACCGTAACTTAAAGCAAGGCTTATAACAGATGGTACCAAGAGCCTGCTACGAGTGAAAAGCAATCTTCCCGAGGGGCTTCCTCAAGGAATGATAAAGACCTTTAAAAAGGTCTTAAGATGGAGTCGTCACCAGATGATTCTAGAAAATAGCTTAACCAACCCATAGTATGAGTGTTAATTAAACCCTTCAAATATGGGTTCAAGTAGTGAAAATCTATTTATTTGAAAGTGTAATATGCACTTTTACCACATTAAGTGATTAATTGATCTAGGTAGACATATGAGCATTCATATGCATGAATAAATCATACAACATAGCATAACAATAGATATAGCATGATAACATAATAAAAAACATAGTAGTAGATATAATATAGAAACATAATAAAAAGCAGAGTAGCAGAATAATAAAGTAAATGGCCTACAAAAAGGGAATTAAGGAGATAGGGGATACATGTAGAATAAAACTAAACATACATACGAGGGGAAAATAAATAAAATAGAAGTTTATTATATTACATAAGAGCTTCAATGATACAAAGTCAAGCATTAAGCAATGCTCTCTCTACTCCACTCGAGGAAAAGAGATAGAGGTCTTGGATAGCATGATTCAAAATACATGAATCAAAAGTGACAAGCAACCAACATTCTTAGATAAAAATAAAGATGTAAGGACACAATTGATTGATTCAAGCAATAAGCAAGCATTAATCAAGGATCAAAGTCCATTAAATATGATAGAATTTATTCATGATTGAATTTAATTAACATAAGCCAAATCATAAAAAAATAACATAAAAATGAAAGAGAACTCCTAAAATCACTCTAGCAAGTCATTTGAACATGTGTTTGATCAAATATATTTGTAATGCTATACACACCTTAGCTCTAATTATATAATGCCCTAACTTTACACAAGTAAAATAAAGAGTTAAATAAAATTTCTCTATAAATGTGTACCTAGTCTCTTTGTAATTCATTACTCTACTTAAATAATAAATTTCTGGTTCATGACCTATAAAATTATTTTATGCTAACAAGCATCCAACATAATTGTAAGTAGCCAAAATGTAAAGTTTCAAATGTATCATTCTTTAAAAAATATTAAGAGAAGAGACTTACTTAAACATTACTTGATTCTTTCAAAATTAGCTTAATGATGTTTCTCCTACTGAAATTCCTCTTCTTTCTTTAATTTTAACAAGTTGAAAAATTCTTTCACCGTTATGGCTAAGCTGGATATAAATCTCCTCAAGTAATTAACTTTTTCAAAGAATTATTGCAACTCCTTTTTCTTTCTTGGGGCAATTGACCTTATGATGACTTTGATTTTATTCTGATAATTCTTCTTTGATACATTAAGAAGCCTAAAAAGTTCTCATATTTCATTCGAAAGGCACATCCAAGCAAGTTTAACTTCAACTGACATTTCTTCAATCTCTTAAAGTCATTTCTCAAATGACTTATGTGGTCCTTTTCATTTTTTGAATTGACCATAATGTTATTGATATAAACATCCATTGTTTTATCAATTAAATCATGAAAAATTAGATTCATCACTCTTTAGTAGGTGATGCTAATATTCTTAACATCAAAGAGTATAGGTACCAACCAATAGGCAATTATTTGTAACTAACAAAACAATTTCAAAACATTAACATTCATAATTAGCAAAAATTGTCTAATCTAAAAATGCTAAAACAATTTTATGTAAGTGATTTTTTATTAATGGTTGGTTGTCCCTTTTCATCTAACTCCTCATTGTATTTATGTTGCATTAATTCATTTATTTTCAAGTACAAATAATTCTCTTTTTATCATGTACTGAATTCCTCAAGCTTAAATAACTATCTTTAGTCACATATTTACTTTCCTCAACTTCTCTTACAAACGAGTCACATCCATTGAAACTTTAGTTAATTGCTTCCACTTTGTGATTTTAGAATTTTCCTTAATCCGTTCAATCTATTTAAACTTTTCTAATTTAAATTTTATCTAAAATTAATTTAAATTTATTAAATTAATTAATGACGTAATTACAAGCATCATTTAATTAATTAAAATAATAAAATAAATTTTAATTAATTATTTTAATTAATTAAAATAATTTTAATTTTAATAGAAATAAATATATTTAAAATAATTTTTATATATGTAAACAAAAGCTTTATAATTTTAAATTTATAATAGAAGATATTTGTGTTTTTTTTTTTTCAGTAAACTAATGAAAAAAATGATTCAACTCAAAAAAATTTAAGCAATTAAATTGAAATAAAGTTTATTTTTCCTATGAATACATATTATTATTATTATTTGTAAAGTAATTTTTTTCTGTTGATTTTGTTAATAACATCAATACTTTATCTTATTAGTGTATTTTTTATTTATTTATATTTTTATATAAATTATGTATCATGTAATATTGATTTGTGTTACTTTTTCTAAAATTTATTATAATATTTAAACATTATTGTTAATAGATATTTAGATTTTTAGAAATTATGAAACTTTTTCTATAAAATTTTGTTGCTTGCTTAAATGTGTTATTGAATTATTATT
Organism: Dalechampia spathulata; assembly: GCA_948192965.1. NCBI lineage: Eukaryota > Viridiplantae > Streptophyta > Magnoliopsida > Malpighiales > Euphorbiaceae > Dalechampia > Dalechampia spathulata. The sequence goes on along the minus strand of CANYBF011783072.1, from coordinate 23,641 downwards.
TGTGGTAAATTTTAAGAAAATTTTCCAAAATTTTACCATTTATAGGAATTATATCGTTGATTAATTATAAATTTAAATGATTTTTTATAAAAAAATTAATAATACGGAGTTAAATCAAAATTAACCAACTGCAGTGGAGGGTGCAAAAACCTAGTTAGAGCGTCTCATGCTCCCACGATATAGTACATGCATTTTAAAGGGATGAGCACCGTTGCTCAGAATGGCCGCCAACTCATCCTTCAAATTATTCGCCACGTCAGGAGGAGGAGTAGGTTTATTCGATTCTCCGTCGGAGACGACTCTACCACCTCCACCTTCTCCTGTCGAAGTTCTTTCTTCTGAGGTATCATTTAATCATTTCCACCGTCATCTCTCCACTTTCTCTCTCTCTCTCTTTTTTTTTTAATCTTAAGCAAGAAAATTCAAAATATTCAATTTTTTGTTGAATAATGTTTATCAGGTACCTTCCGATTTGAAATGCACCATTGAACCAGTTAAATTGGACGGTCTCACTTTGCTCAAGGTTTGTTTTGTGTTCTTTGTGGAATTTTTCAATATCTATGGGTTTGACATGAAAATCGACCGATAAGAACTGAATTGATGATTTTTTTAAGAAAAAAAAGTTATCTGAACTCTGATAATTATTGGATTTGATATTTTATTTAGTTCGGTTATTTTGTGAATTTCTTTTCAGGGACGTGTTAGTACTAAAGAGGTTTTTGGATTGCCAAACTCTGATTTAGTACCTGGAGTATATGAAGGTGCAAAGATCTATTCTTTTGAACAGAAATAATTTTATGCTTTAGTGCAAAAAATGTTTTGACTTTTTAAGGGTCTCTTGATTCAATCTTTGTTCATATTTGTTTTTCTTTGCAATTCAGGAGGACTGAAGCTTTGGGAAGGTTCACTGGACCTTATCAAGGCTATTCGTTCAGAGGTTCAAAATGGGCGTCTATCATTTACCGGAAAGAAAGTATTAGAGGTGGGCACCTTATCTTCAGGTGATTTTTTAGTGCTTTATAATGTTCTCATATTGATACTTTCAGCTTAAAAACAATTGTTTGGTATTTGGTGCACTAACTGATCTATTTTGGATTGTTTATTCATTTCATTCTACTTCGAGTCACTGCTGCCATATGTGCTTGTTCTTGTTTATTGATATTTTCCTGCAAATGATTCAAATTTAGTGAAGTCAGCAGTAAGTTTTGTCAAGCAGTAGATAGGGATATGGAATTCTTGGTGAAGTCCAAAAACCACTCCGGTTTGATGTTTGAAAATTCAGTTCGGCCTTCTCATTTCTCATTTCATTGTTTGTATTGTAAAGTTTTGGTTTTTGGTTTGATTCAGCAATAATTGCAAATTTAAAACTTCCCTAAAATTCCAATGATGATGAAATACCTTATCATGTAAGTTTTAGTTATTTCTTTCATTCTTTATTGTGTATTTGCCAACGGAGATGCTTGGTGGTCTGTGATCATAAAAATAGTTGTTAACTGTTGTAAGTTGATAAACCTTTGGTACAACCATAACTGCAATTGTGAATCATAATTATATTTCATTCTCTGAACCATTGCTAAGGACTCTTTTTCTCATATATGTATTGTTTGAATCTTCTTTTCATTAGTATCCTTACAAGTTTGTGATATGATTTCAGCTTGGATGTGGCCATGGGCTTCCTGGGATCTTTGCATGTCTTCAGGTAAATTTTTTATTTTTTTCAACTTTACTGATGCAGTACAAGCATGGGATTCTGGAATACTACTCTCCTAAGCCTTATGTTTTGCTATCTTGCATCAGGGTGCTATCTCTGTGCATTTTCAGGATTTTAATGCTGAAGTTTTGCGATCCCTTACAATACCCAATGTTAATGTCAATCTCTCAAATAGTACTTCTGATGCTGCATTAGATGGAAAAAATTCCCATCCTGGGGTGGAACTGCGATACTTCGCTGGTGACTGGAGCCAAATCCATCAATACCTTCCTCATATAAATGATATCGAAATGGATCAGAACTCTAGCTCAGGGCAGTGTACAAACACTGGTTATGATTTCATTCTAATGGCTGAGACAATATACTCAATCTCTGCTCAACAAAGTCTCTATGAGCTTATAAAGAAGGTTCTCTATAAAAAAAGATTTTAGTTTTATTTTAATAAATTTTCTATCACAAACTTAAATTTCCTGGATTCTTTTTTTTTTTATTCTTTTTGCTTTTTCAGTGCATAAATCGTCATTGTGGAGTTGTATATATGTCAGCCAAAAAGCATTATTTTGGAGTCGGTGGGGGAACACGGCAATTCCTATCTATGTTGGAGAAAGATGGTTAGCTCTTCCTTGGTAGATGTTTACAAGTCTGATATTGTTCATAAGCTACTCATGCTACTGTTGTCTGTGTTGTAATTGTCACAATTCCTCTACTGAAACATTTGTTGGTTTGAGATGGGTGGGGGCTTTAAGTTGTGCTGCTTAATATTCATGCACAAAGGTAAAAAAAAATCTCTTTAAATGGTGGGTCATCGTGCACTTAGCGGTGAAGATATTTGGCTGGACACGATCCTATGCAGTAACATCTACAACTTGTCGGATGGTGTGTTTTTGTGTCTGTATACGAGTCTCTGCAAGATGCATTTTAATCCATTATAGCCTGAATCAGGACAAGTTTGGGGATAGCCTGCATATCACATGGAATTATAAGTCAACTAATGACTTCATGACACATGTCAGTTGAGCTGACATGTGATGATGCTAAATAAAAGTTGACATGTGTTGTAAAGTTATTGGGTAGTCTATAATCTTACATGGTAGGTTCAACCTATATAAGAGTTTCCCTGTATATTTCATGGAAACTCTATGAATCATAGGAGTGTGGAGCTATATTTGTTAGATATAAGATATATATCTTCACTGTTACTAATGTTGGTGACACATTTTGCAAAGCCATTAATAGGGCGGCCGTTGTTCTTTAACGCAGGAGTGATGTGTGCGAGTCTGGTTGCTGAAGTTTCAGATGGCTTGTCTAACGTCCGCGAGGTCTGGAAGCTTTGGATTGAAGATGCTGGTTTGGTTTAAGTGCTGTTATTACCCAAGTCATGATGTCCTCCTGAGCTCTACCTTGGCTTTTTTTATTACATGATTCTGAAATTCCGCCATGAGTTATGCTGAGACCAGATATCAGAGGAATAGTTGTTTGGTTTTGTAGATTTGGGTCTACCATTACCTTCTTCTCGTGTGAGGAGAAGGTAATTTTAGATATTTATATATTTTTATACTTTATTGATTTTTATCAAAATTTATAAATATTTTAAAATTAAATAATATATTTATCAAATATGTAGAGTCAATTGATTTAATGCTAATAACTTGCATCTACAGTTGAAATGAGAGGTTCTATGCACTATTTTGTTTCTTTATTGCCGATAAAAATATGAAAAAAGAAATCTTGATATCATATATTTAAAATTACATGGATGATTTTAAACCTGGAAAAATTCTCTGCAACAAAAATCCACCATCCATCACCTTCATCATCTTCTTCTTACCCCATTTATGGTTTGCCATCTCATTCCATGATTTCAAGCAACAAGGCCATTAGGTTTGTCATATCGAATTTCTTTTAGGATTTGTATATTGTTTTCTTCCTGTCTTCTAGAGTTCAGTTTCATTAATAGGTTATTAAAAGCCATCCATCCTAATGTTATTAACAAGGCTAACCTCCATTGTTAATCAGGTACCTAAATGATAAAATTCTTTGAAAAACTAGACAGAAGTTGCTTCAATTGTCTTGAGCTCATCTCCGTCTCTAACATCCTTCATCTAATCACTTGAATCATGACAACTTTATTTCAAATGATATAGATCAAGGTATTCATTGCAAGGGTGATAGTGAAAATGGAGTCGGGAGTCTATAAAAGTTTCATCCTCAGAGATGATAATAAGTAAAATTATGAATTTGACCAGCATCCATCTAGGACCATGGAATTTCTACAAGTAGATGCACAAAAAACATGTACCACTTATTCATCATATATCAAACCACGTTGATTTTTCTTTTATTAGTTCAACTCATTTCTACATTCAAAGCAGGTTTTACTTTTGATGATGAGCCCTGTTCTACCTGTAGAGGCTGGCTATCTGCTCTCTGTATTGTTCCATGACTCCGTCCCTTCGAATTTTCATGGTTGGAGTCATCAACCCGCTCTCAATCTGCAACACGTATTAGGATGACTATAATTAACCCAAATCACAAAATGTTGCTCCAACTTTAGTTCCATTTTGAATGAAAGCAACAATTAATTACTGTAAAAGGCTCATCCACAATCAATATTGGTCCAACTTGAAACGAACAGCCTGATGTCCTGTTTGCAAGAGAGCAGTAACCAATGATCAGTGTACAACTTGCAGTTTTCTTGGGTTAATCCATCAACTAAATTGAATCATAATTTAATAAAATCATATTAAATGGAAGAAACCAAACCAAACTTCACCTTAAAAAAAAACTTAATGCAATTGTTAATAGAATATGGAGCAATATCAGTTCAAGACTGTTACCAGTGTCCAAGCTCATCACGTAACAGCCTCGTCATTTGTTCCCTACTAAGCTCAGATGCACTGGCATCTACAATGGACAACTTTTTCGCAGCTTGCAGTACCTCTTCTTTGTCTGGAACAATTATAGCTCCAAGACGACGTTGGTCCTGCATGTTATCAATGCTGATAATAAATTTTCCAGATCCTTAACGGTTTCGCAAGCTTATACTTTGAACTTACCTGGCCAACGACAACAATCTGTTGGATAAGAGCACTTCTCATGGCAGCTTCTTCAAGCTCCGAGGGTTCAACATTTTCGCCTGTTTTCACCAAACAAACTTGGATGTTATGTATCACCTTGCTTGGATATGCGATACTAAGGGTAAAAAAAGGTCCACACGAGGGCTATGTTTGGTAGCACTAAAGAGTTCAGATAAAGAACCACCACTATTATGCATCATTAAATAACAACATCAAGCATAAAAAATGAAGATGATAACTGAGAAAGAATGGCATGGTGCATAAACTGGCCCCTTACCTTTACCAAAAAAGTCCTCGTGACACGTTTATCTTCTAAACCATTCTATCACACCATCTTTTCAAATTATGTCCAACTCAACCTTGATCTTCCATATCACATTCAATTGCACACCTCATCGTAAAAATGTATCTATTTCGGGTACATTTTTGCAAAGATCAGTATGTGATAAGATGTTGGAATAAAAGATTAGGGTGTCACGATTTCTTTTCAGGTAAAGTTCAAGGGTAAATTTATATATTGTGTTTAAAAAGAATGGATGCCAACAAGTCTGACATTTATATTCATATCTTTTGATATTGCAAACTTCAACAATTTTTGTGGCCTTCAAGTTTCAAAAAAGGGATCTCATAAACTAATATACATGCAAATGTACAAAATGGGTATTAGCTGGGCAAATTGAAATGTGCACAAATATACAGAATGACCATTGGCTGGGGCAAAAAAAAACAAAGAAAGAAAACATGAAGTTTTAGAGCTTATAGACAAGCATAATATTTGTGCATAAACTACATTTGCTAAAAGCATAATATCTGTGGACTAAGGAGAAGATTTGTAATGCAATGTTATACTGTGCAGAATCCGTAAACTCATGATATACCTGTTGAAAGAACAATGGTATCCTTAACACGCCCTTCCAATACAACAACACCTCCACAGCGTCGGCTTCGCCCTGTTGAATGGTGAGGAGCAATCCAACCCACATCACCAGTATTTAGCCAACCTTCTTCATCTAGAACTTGCTTTGTTGCCAAAGTATTCTAGCTCAAAAGAGCAATGAACACCATAAGAAATCTATCAGGACTTGTAACTTCATATATATTAATGGACTCGCATTAGTCATAAAATGAATCCTAATTAAAAGAATAGTTAGTTACTTTTAAGATCCCTCAAGTTTGACGAATAGTTGGTTCCTTTGTTTATAGATCCCTCTATTTAGTCTTTAAACTTGTAATTGAATAAATGTTATGATACTCGTAACGGGTCGGCAAATTGTAATTGGTTGATTGGCTAAGGGTAAGTTCTAGAGTTTGTAAACAAGTTCAAAAATACAATTCAGATTTCCAATGTATCTTCTTTCCATGTTCTCCTTCTCCTTTCCATACAATTTGCCAACCCATCACTATTATTATAACAATATACAATTTTCTGTTGTTTAATATAAAATTTATTATATTAAAATAAAATTACAGCACATATACCTTTAATATTAATATTTAATTAGTGTATTGCGTAACTATTTTTTATTTTGTTTTAATATATATTCTATGGAAGTTAATTTTTATTTTTAAAGTGCAGAAAATATCAATTTGAGTGCTTTGGATTGAATATTAGCATTAATTTAATATATGTTTTAAAATTGGTTCACTTATATAATAAGAATAAGCTTGACGCTTCAAGTGAATCAATTAGTTTTGAGTAATTGATTTCATCTACGAATGTATTATTTGCAAATGAATTCTCATGAATAATTTTAGTGTAAAAATTTCATAATTCATTTAAACCAAACGTATCTGCTAGATATTTACAATGGCGAACGTTTTTTATTATATAAATATATTGTGATTAAGGCTAAGATTTAAGCAAATAGTTTAGGAATTCTTTGATTTAGCTAGATTATTTCCTATATGTTTATTTCCTAGTTTACATAATAATTTGCATATAAATAGGTTGTAATCATTCTATTATTTGTATCAGAGAAATATAACAATACTTTCATCGTAGCATGGTATCAGAGCAGATTTGGCTGGTTTAGCAGCTGTATTTTTTTTTCTTTCCCGGTCTAAGGTTTCTTTGTTCGATTTTTTGGTTTGTCGCTTCTTGGGGTTCGTGGGTTGACACCATCCCCTTCCTTCATTTGTATCCTTACCGATCGGCACTCACCTAAAGTTTGGTGAGCTTCCGGTGAGGGTGTTTTCCGACCACTGTTTTCCGGTCACCGTTTTCCGGCCACCATTTTCTGACCACCTTTTTTTCTTTGGCACAGCTTTATAGTAAGATATTTTCTAGTCTTTACTTCTTTGGTGACGAGTTGTTCTTTATGGGGGATCTAAGCCTAGCAATTCTCCTGTGTCTCCATATAGTCAACTTCTATCAGGGGATAGTGAACTATTTGATGATCTAGAAAAATACAGACGACTGGTTGGTAAGTTGAACTACTTAACTGTTACTCCCCCTGATATTGCTCAATCTGGAAGCGTTGTTAGTCAATTCATGGCCTCTCCCACTAAGGCTCACTGGGAGGCGTTATCACAAATCTTGTGTTATCTAAAAGGAAATCCAGGGCTAGGACTCTTGTATGCGAACAATGGTCATGTAGATGTTGAATGTTTTTCTGATGCAGATTGGGCAGGGTCAAAAATGGATAGGTGATCCACTACTGGCTATTATGTTTTCTTTGGAGGGAATCTAGTTTCTTGGAAAAGTAAGAAACAAAGTGTGGTTTCTCAATCTAGTGCCGAGTCAGAATATAGAGCAATGGCACAGGCCATGTGTGAAGTGGTGTGGCTCCTTCAACTATTAAAGGAGATCGGTCAGAAGATTCAAGTGCCAGTGAAGTTGTGGTGTGACAATCAGGCAGCCCTACATATTGCCTCAAATCCAGTCTATCATGAACGAACAAAACATATTGAGATTGATTGTCACTTCATTCGTGATAAAATTCAAGAAAAGGTCATCTCAACTGGACATGTGAAAACAGGAGATCAGCTAGCAGACATCTTCACTAAAGCAGTGAATGGGATTCGAATTAAGTACATTTGTAACAAGTTGGGCATGGTCAATATCTATGCTCCAACTTGAGGGGAAGTGTGATTAAGGCTAAGATTTAGGCAAATAGTTTAGGAATTCTTTAATTTAGCTAGATTATTTCCTATATGTTTATTTCCTAGTTTATATAATAATTTGTATATAAATAGGTTGTAATCATTCTATTATTTGTATCAGAGAAATATAACAATACTTTCATCGTAACATATATATAATTTAACTATATCATTTAGTGATTTGTTAAATCTTAGGAAACTTGAAACAATTAATCATCTAAAGAAAGGACTTGTAGAAATCATACAATGCATTCATATGATTGTCAGGTTTCAATTCAATAAGGGGATTTGAACGGAAAATAAAAACAAGGAAACAGATTCTTTACAGGTTTCTCTAATGGCATGTGATGGACAATGGGGCCATAAAATGGGGTGCAACGAAATGGACCGCTTCCATTTCTAATCATTTTTTCTAATGTTTAGTGGCATCTCATCTTTATGATATTTTTTAGAGGGCAGGGGGCATATACGTCCAATAAACCTTAACCTTTGTCCAAATAAAGGCAGTTACAACCCTGTTTGAAAGACAAGTATTCAAGGAAAACATACCTTGTAGTAACCTTTCATCACTTGAGGCCCCCTAACTTTGACAACCCCTTTTGAGCCATCAGAAAGGACTTCATTAGTTTCAGCATCGACCACTCTAAATTCTGTGTGAGGAATCGGATGCCCAATTGAACCAAGAACCTTCAAAATTTAAACCTTAACAAATGAAGCATAACTCACCACTTCATCTAAAGTAAGAGAATACAAAGACAAGATAAAGAGTTGGAACTAGACTAGAGGAAAACCAAAAAATAAGGGTATATAAAAATGTTCAATCCATGGAAAAACCACATGACTAAAGAAATGTATTAACAACATGATTGTTTAACTCAAGAGTCATTTTCATGAAGTATGGCCGACTTGATAAATACCAGAAAAAAGCACAAGAAAATTGAAAAAGAACACTGGCAGAAGAAAGCACCAGAATGTTATTCATGAAAATTTGGAAGAAGGCCAGATCAAAGCGCTAAAGTGTACATTTATAATTGCATAGAAAATTACATTTTGTACTTTCTAATAGCAAAGAAATTACAAAGTCAATATAATAGAAAGCAAGAATAAATGTTTTATAATTTATAATTACAAATAAAAACACATTTACAAAGAAAAAATAAAAGCTATTGCTAATGAAAGATAAAATGACAAGTTGAATCGTATGACTAACAAAATATTTGGCAGTAGCTTGGCAAAAGAAAAACTAACAACAATGGGCTGCAAATTTGAAAAAGGACAAATATAAATTGTTAGTTAAGGAAGAAATGAAAGAAGTTTTAAAGAGAAAAAGAATGGGAAAAACAGTGGGTAGAGAAAAAAGAAAGGTGTAGAGAGAAATAGATTGAATGAAAATATTGGGTGTTTGATCATTCACTAGGTATGGGAGTTTATACAAGTTACAAAAATTATAAAAGGAAGAATTAATGACAATCAAACCCTAAAATTACTCCTAAAATTAAATTCCTAATTCTATGTTTATTTACACATATACAACTATAAGAAAAAGGATAGTTGTTATCATTATCTACCTTTATCTTTTTCTTATTTTTGCAACATTTTGAAGAAGCATGATGCCTTTAACATATTTATTTGTTGTCAATTAACTTATTAAGTGGGTTGGGTCTGTTATTGTTTTTATTTAAGATAAAATGGGCTGGAAAAATTAGTTAAAATAGCCTATAATTCTATGCAGAAAATATTGCTATTGTGTCTCATGCACCTCCAGTGCCTAAGCCCTCATCTCAAGAACCGATGTGCCTCTTGGGCATTGAGGCACAATGAGGCACCTTGTGCCTTAGGTGCACCGTGGGCACACTTTTTAAAACTATGGAAATTACTTATGACAAATACAAAGAATTCCATTGGTTACCTTGTAAACATTACAACCTAAGAATAAAAATATGATAAATTTTAAATCTTGCAAGGACTCTACAAAAGTCATGCCAATTGATTGTGCATAAAATATAAATTATGGAACTTGATACATGGGGTCGTCAGGCATGGTATTAATGGCTGTATGAACATAACCATTGTTTGAAATTGATAGGCCAAACTTCAAATTTCAAAAAGTTCCTTACAATGCTTAAAAATAGTCAAGTTCAACTTGCAAACCAATAAAAAGCTAAAGATAGTCCAAAATTAAATATAATGGATACATATCTTACATTGCAAGTAGGTCGTCGAGCTGCAGTAACTGGGGATGATTCCGTCATACCATACCCGTTCTGGACTTTTATGCCAATTGCCTGCTTGTATTATAAACATCATATAAGATGCCACAATTAGGTTTCCTATTTAGCAAGAAATGTCTAATGAGACTCTAACCTCAAAGAATTTATCAACATACATAGGTAAACTGCCACCTCCACTTATGCCAGCCTGCAAATTAACATAGGCATCAATTGTAGTTCTATCCTAACATATCTCAACTTTACCTTCCAAGAAGTAATAGTAGAAATTCAAAATTTGTTCCTCTCTCATATTTGTTTTTATGTTGTGAGTGTTAAGAGTTGGTCAGACCAGAAAAGCTTTGGAAATGAGGAAGAAAGATAACCAAAGTAGTCTCTCCAACTGACTCAAAAGCTTTAGAAAGTTAATGTTTGAGCCAAAGAAGATGAGGCATTGATAATCTATCTATACAAACAAACTTAACCTCCATTACATTGTCCATTTGCATAGTGAAATCAAATTTATTTTCCATATTGGAATTTCAAAAGCCCCTTCATAAAGGATCTCGTTTTATGAACTTAATTATATCTAAACATCTTTCAATGTTTGCGGTATCATAACCTAATTTCTCATATTCTCTCTTTGTTAGTCTCTATAAGTGCTCTCTCAGTTCCTCTCCTCCCCTTCTCGTTTATTGTTAATCATGTTTTACACTTGTTTTACTCCTCAACTCTAGGTGTTTTTTATGCATAACTATTGTGTTTTACCCTCATATATATGCATGTCCATGCAAATACCTTACACTTTCCATATTTTGTATTTGATGCTTACCTTTTACTTCATTTTACATATTAGACCCTTTTAGCTATAGAATCTTACACTTTTGATCATAATGCCTTAATTTTTGAATTTGGCCCTCAAATCATGACTCAATTCGATTGTATTTTGTCTTGAAATGTATGTGAATGTGTTGGTTCATGCTAATATAATTTTTAATGTCTCATTCTTGCATGTTTCCATGGTTTATGACCAACTCGATTGGCCTTTTATTGAACTCGACTCAAGTTCATTTTGTAAGTTTTGCATTTTGACTAAATAGCTCAACTCGACTCAAAATGGAGCTAAGTTGCTCACATTGGCCTCTACATGTGATCCCTCAACAACTCATGTTGACCTACAGAGTCACAAATTTTCATATGTTTTTCACTCCTAATTTGAGTCATTTGATGAGGGAATGGTGGGTCATGATTACACATACAAAAATAAGGTTTTTCCATATGTTTTTACCATAGTTTTAGGGCTTTTTGGGGGGCAACCATCATCTCATCATCTTGATCATCTTAAGAATGTTCTTTTCCTTCACATATACACACACACTATTAATTGATTCATCATATATTTTTACCTAGAACATACATTTAGATTCAATTTTTCTTATCTAGTTTCACTTGTTATTGGTTATATTCTAGCCTCTTAGCCACACTTACATTTTGATTTTTTCAATTTCTTACCATTTAGTGTTAAAGAACTTACACTTAAGGCAAAAAGTTTTCTTAATGAGTTAGAGAGAATCTTATATTCCCATCCATTATTGTCCATTTTTACAGAACTCGAAGAAAGTCAAAGAAGAAGATTTTGAAGAAAGAGAAGAGTAGATTGTGATGAGTCAAACTTAAAGTCCAAAAGATCTTCCACCTTGCTTATTTATTTCTTTCCGTTATAACTCTATGTCTGTTGAAATTACACACTTTTACTTCTTTATGCCTTTTTATCTAGAACTTGCTACTCTGTTTGAGTAAGCACCTTAGGGATGCATTTAGGATGGAATGATATTATGTGATTGTTGAATGATTAAATGACTTTTGCATGTCTTTGTTGATCTTAATGAATGTTCAATGTGTATGTAGATTGGACACTCATATACAATATTGTTCACTTAGGTTGTATTGATTACTTTGAAAGAAGAATTAATTAACCGAAATGACATTAATTCTAATGATACAACTTAATGAATTAGTATTAACATTTTCACTATAGAAGTAGGATTATGTTACTTCTAGTTAATCATTGCTACTTTGAAAAAAGGGTTTTGAAACATATAGTGTCATTTCTTGAAAGTCTTTTAATTATTTTATCAACTAGTTTTTCACATTAAGCATCAAACCACTAAATTGCATCCCTAATTTATATTAATTGAGAAATTTACCATTTAAAATTGATTTTCTTAGTATTTGCATCATCATTTTACAGTTCATTAAGTATTTAAAGTGTTTAAAACAAAAAATCACACTTCTTCTCCATTTTCCTAAATAATCAATTAAAATTTGCTCTTGGTACTTAGCAAGAATCAAAAGTTCGATCCTACTACCATCGATCCATGCCCTTGCTATGATGCTTGGTATAGAAACTTATTAAAACTTTATTCATGTTTGGTTTAATTGATTTTGGGGAACTCATGAAATTGGGTTACATTTTAAAGCATGTAATAAAAAGTGTGAAATTCAAGCCTTTTAGTTGATCATGCATGGATTGGTCCAAAATCCAATGAACCCATAAGTTTTTGTTTGATTATAAGTGCAAACAACATAAAATATACTTAATTAATGATTTGATTTAATTGATGTTTAAAGGATACACTAATGTAATTCTTTTTCTACTTTGATTAGATTCATGCTTTTTGAGAAGGTGTTAATTTGGATGGATGAAATTTTGTGATATATATCAATGATCACAAGGTGTTTGTCTAAATGTGATTATTGCAAGAAAGATTTCTTATTCAAAATAAAAAAAAAATCATTCTTCTTCTTCATATGCTCATTCTTGATTAATAGTTATTTGAAACATACTTCACACTGCAAACTTTTATTTCATGCATGCATTATGAGTTTAGTCATTAGAACCAAAGTTGTTACCAAGCAATATGATGGATGATGTTATGCTTCAAGTTGACATGTGAAGTGAGTGTGATTTAGGAATGATATATCATGCAATTTAAATACTTAAAAACTTTTTTCATATATGTTCAAATTATATTGGCATATCAAACCTATTTTTGATGTTGTCAATTCAAACTCTATTCTTATAGACCAATTAGATACTCATTTTCTTAGTATCATGAATTTGATAAATAGGATTTTATCCTAAATTATCATAGCTAAAGATGGTTTTTGTAATTATTTTAAGTTGCCTAAATGTTAATAGAAGAATATAAGCATGAAATGATATGCTTGACAAAGTTTCTAAGGGTTGTTCTTGCATTGTTGCTTAGGGTACTTCATGCCTTGGGTTTTCTATTGGCTTGGAAAATTGTGGAGATAAATATAAAGGACATTGATAATGTACGACTCTTTCTTTCTCATAAGTAATAGATTTTTTTCAAATTTCTTTTCTAATTTGTTATTTGAATTTGTTCCTTTAACTTTAGTTTTTTTTCAAACACTACGTTTATAATTTATTTTTTGTGTGATTTTTTGGAAAATCAACAAGAATGTTATTGTCCAAAAAGCAAAAAAAGAATTTCAACTTGAAAAAGTAACAGGAAATATAGTCACCTTACTTATTCCAATCGCTGAATGAATTTTACTATAAAGTAACTTCTTAGCCAACAAATGCAATGGAGACAAGATTGCAGCCATAAATCTTGCCCACAGACCGTCTAAAAATGAAACAAGAATTGATGGCTGGTTCTGGATTCTTGTCAAATAAGTTCCCTGGAAAACAGAAAAATTAGAATAAGCACCTGATATCATAAAACTTAGAATTAGAACCATAGTGTGCATAGTAGGTCTCCATCACATTCTCGCAATTAATTTTAAGGATGATCTTTACTTTCACTCAATACAGATATTTCTCATCCACACTAAATTAATATGGTAAAGCCAACAAAGCGTAAACCAGTCAAAAGAAGAACTTGAATGATCATGTTTAGAAGAAAATGAGCGTAGATTAGCAAATCCAACAAGCTAAATGTTTAAATGATCTAGGCAATTTATACGGTTATGAAAAGAAGAAGGAGTAGCTAAATGCTTTCAATAAACCATGTCAATTATATTTTGTAAGCACATTACAAGTTTGCAATAGTGGGAATAAACAGGTAGGTAATCTTGCTTCATAAAATACATAAAACATCATTAAATAAAAGCTCTCAAAATTTATTACAATGCTTGGCAAGTAATTTGAAGGGTGAAAAAAGCAGAGTTCAATTTTGAACCTTATAAATTCTTTTGAACTCCATGTAAGCCAAGCTAACACTTATGAATGTAACTGCAACAAGTTTATGAATGCCGGAACTTGTGGAAATCTGCTTCTGTATACCACTATTTGGAAAAGAAAAAAACATAGAATGAAATAATTAATGGAGAAAACATAAAGTTATAGCACAACAAACCCTGTAATAGCAAAATCAATGGATACCACAACTCTACAACACAACAAATTTTGTTATATCTCCAAATCCATTAGATAATAACTTTTGCTACTGGATTCCTTGAAGCTAAAACTAATTGATCAACAATATTATCATATTGAGCGTTAACATATACACATGGCAATGCAATGAGAACAAGATAATTCCCTTGACAAGAACAGACCTGTAGAGTGTCTCGTACACTAAAGGAACAGAGATCATGTATTGTGGCTGATAATGCTTGAGATCTTCCTATCAACAAAATTTAATGCAATTAAATAAAGTCAAATTACTCTGAAGGAGAACCAGTAGGTGAGATGATTATTGAATTTTCCAGGACAATTGCAACAACTTGAGGTTACATCATACCTTTAAGTTCTTCACGGTTGTGTATACTTGCTCAACTCCAAGTGTCATTATAAAATATTCACAAGCACGCTCATATGCATGCCAAGGTGGTAGCATGCTTAGAAATCTATCCCCAGGTTCAGCAGGAACAACATCCCACAAATTATTTATCTGAAAAGTACATGAAATTGAAAGTAGCATCATTAATGAGTTAACCAAGTATATCCTCCAATTGCAACCAAAAGAAATTGTTTTACTTAGAATAGACAAAAATTTGACAAAAAATAAGATTTTGAATCATGAACCAACTTGAGGGGAGCCTTCTTGCACAAAACCATAAGGGTTGTTAACCATAAGGGTGGTTCTAAATGAGGTTGGTATCCTTCTTGCACAAAACCAATTAGATTGCGGTTATACTACTTAAATTCCTCACATGGTTTCCATATGGGATCCTCCAACAATATCCACGAACCAACTTAAGGGAAGCCTTGTAGGTAACAACCAGCATAATTAACGAGCTAATTTAGAAACAAATTTAGGAGCTAATTTAAGCACAAATTTAGGAGCCAATTTAGGCATTAATTTAGGGATAGATTATAATATTAATATTCTATGCACTTTCCTTTTTGTTTTATATAGATTGTAAATTTTCTTTCAATGTATGAATAAAATTGTGCAACACTAACCATACAAATTAATCATGTATGAGAAGGTTTACTACATCATCTTTAATAAATTAGAAACAATGCTAAGCTCATCCCATGTAAACAAAGTGAAGCTTTCTATACTAGGTACCTCCTTCACATGGCAAATTTTACCACGCCAATAATTAACAATTTTTCAAAAGAAAATCATATATTAATAATATCATCTTCAAAATTCATTAACCAAACGTTCTTTTAACTTCCTATGAATTTTAAGAACACTTTAGTAAAAATTTGGATCAACTAATGACTTAAACCACAATGAATAGACAATGAACCCAACTCTAATGATGAAGTGAAATTGTAATGTGGATTTCAGTAAACAATGTATACAAACCTCATAAATTAAACGTAAGGCAATTAAAAACATACAAATCAATGTGAAGAACCTATTAGAAATTCTGAGTAAGCACTTAATTGCAAGAAAGAGATAGGTATATTAAGCCCCAAAAAATTTCAATTTAGAATTAGTAGTTGAGACTTACAAGGATACTAATATTATTTCATTTACCTAACTAATGATTCCATTAAAAAAGAGAGACAACATACAAACCTGATGCAACAAATTCTGATGTGTAAGCATAACACCTTTTGGATTTCCGGTGGTTCCACTGGTATAAACAAGTGTAGCAACATCATCTGAGTTGATAATCTCATACATGCAGTGTTCACCTGTAGAGCAATTACATTTTTTAGGAGGAAAGTTGCAATGGAAATAAATCAAAGAGGACCAAGAGATTTTCCCCATCTCATTTTGTTTCTTTTATAATCAAAAAAATTGTGTTTTATATGAGGATAAGCATACCAAGGCATTTTATTATCAAAGTTATATTTACATCTACAATGTAATTTAGTTCAGCTATATAACAAATAATCTATCTTTCCATTGTATAAAGAGAACCAAGTTCATGTTATTTGTCTCTTGTATGCATTCATAATTTGCATTAAGTACCAATTCCACAGGAAAACTACTTTATGTAGACAACTGTCTTCAATTAGAATTTCTCATAGTCAAAGTGCCAATATTGTATGATAAATAATGTTCAAAGTTGTAATAAAAAATGTTTATTTCCTCATAATATAGAATAATTTTACATATGTAATTAGATGTAGTTAAAGGACACGTAACATGAATAGGTTGACATATAAAAGATAATGAGACTACTAATCGTTAATGCAAGCTTGTGTAGTATTTTTTTTTGGTAGAAGAAACATTCTTGCATTATCTTATACATGTAAAATAACAAGAAAGGTTCTATATAGCCCATGATAATTTCATGGATTAAAATGTAGAATGAAAGATCTTAAGGAACATAGTTCCCTAAGAAAATAAAAGAGTATATATAACAAATTTATTGAAACAACTGATTAACTTACTTGCATTATCTGAATCAAGCAACACCCGACTCTCTTGTCCCAAGTTTACGATCTCTTTATAATTGAAAACAGGTATGTCAACTTTTCCATTAATAGCCAAGCTTGATTTCTCTCCCCAAAGTAGAATGATAAATTTGATGATTGCATTAGAAAATAATGTTTCTCCAATTCGATTAAACAGTTCCGGACTATCCACTACAAGTGCAACACTGTGGTAATGAGAATGGATAACTATCAGAAATACACCAATGCCATTAAATATTGAAGTCAAGAAAATTTGGCTTTTTAAACAAAAAATGGTAGAAACAAATGACTAAAGACATTGTTATCCTTTGATGAGCTTATGTTGCCCATTCATGGTGTTGGAAATGGTAATAACTCTAGAAAATCAAGAGGTGATGCTATGCTATAATGACTAACCTAAGGAGGGATGGTGATGAATGCAAGGCCCACAATTTTTTAAGGTTAGTGTTTGTGTAGAGCCTCAAAAGTGTAGCGTTAAACCTAAAATAAATATGTGGATACACAAGCATTGATCAAATGAAAAAATTCATCCATAATTGTTAAGGATGACTAAACAACACAACCAAAATCTGTTGAATAGGAAAATATTTATTAACACTACATTATTCGAATCAATAATTTATCTATATTATTGAACTAAGTCCAAAGATCACTTATTTTTAACAAATATCAAAAGCCAAAATAGGAAAATGGATGAAGGGCTCCCATTCCATACCTTTCAGAATGGTTGTATATTTTTAATAGCTCTTGAATAGATGATCTTGATCCCCTCACAACATTAATAGCTCCCATAGCCATCGTACCTTGCAAAAGAAGAATAATGATGCATTTGAAAATTAAAAAAGATAAAAGATGAAAAAGCATGCAACCAAAGTACCAAATTCAAACATTATTCTAAGACAAGAATTTTTTATGAGCATGTAAATAGAAAACATACGATGGCATACATGAAATATTATATGAAGGTTTAGTTTTCTAAACTAAAAAAGAGTAACTACATCAAGAGGGTAAAAGTAAGTCCATGTGGTTTACTAGTATTGATGCAAATCAAGAGCATCATCCACTTTAAAGATTTTTCAATTTTAATCAAGTGATTAAGAAGTTTCTTATAAATTTTCATTAAAAAAATCTAGAATTAGTTGTATTTAGGAATTGTGGAATAGGTTAATAATCTCAATTAGTTGATATATAAGTTTGGTGTTAGAGTTTCAAATTTCTTTAAGTTTGTAAGTAAATTTCCATAATATGATGTCAAACATTGAATTGAATTCAAAATCTTTTGTTTAAATATAAGTTTAGTATTATGTGAGCTAATATGAAGCACATTTTTTGGAATGTAAACTAAGATGATTTCAACAAATGATGTGTTTCATCATTTAGTTGCTTGATGAATGAGTTGCTTAAGAGGTTTTGTTTAAACCATTGGAAGTAGAAATCCAAAGCTAGATCTTTCCACAAAAGCCAATAAGAATTTGAATCAAAGCTTGGAAAAGGATGGGAAAAGAATTATTAACACAGATAATCATAAGAGTTGTAAGGATGGTTATCGACATCACAAAGAAGTAAACAATTAACTATTGCAATCTCAAATCTTTATATAATAAATCAAAAATAAGCATTACCATGTGGCAAAGGAGATTGATTTAGTTAAAAATACCATAGATGATGAAGATGATGTTCTTTGTTGCCTATTGCTAATGTTACAGAGTGGGTCTTGTTATTTAGAATGAGTTTGTAAATGAGTTCAAAAGGAGCTTTCAAGAATTTCAATTGCTACCAGCAATCAATAAGGCAAAAAAAGGCCAATACATTACTTTTCTAAATATCTAAATATTTTAGAAACAAAATAAAAATATATGAAGTAAAAGTGCTTTTTGCTTTTATCATTGTCTTATCTTTAGCAACCCTTGAAACACTAATAAATATCATATGACCTTAGAAAATCCCAAGATTGCAAGTGCAAATTGGCTTCCACAACTAATGAATTCTACAAGCTTCTAATGGAATTAATTGTTAGATTCACTAAAGGAAGAGCAACTATCACCATTATTTGGTCTAGGAACACTCCCCATAAACCATAAGATAGTTATCTTTCTTGGTAAGTAAAATCTCCACCATCCTCTATGGAACTTAAAATCACATTAAACTCCATTGAATTCTGGCAATGGTCATCTTATGATTTTAGCAATGCTTGAGGCATTATCACTCTTATCTACGACATGATAAAAAATGGGATCCTCATTCCTAATTTTTCTTGTAGCAACAATTATTGAAAAATACTAATAAGAATCAAATAACCATGGAAAATCCCAAATACTCAACACAAATCAAAATACTTCTTCCTCTTTTTTGTTGTCTTTTTTGTCTTTTTCAATCATTCTTTCACTTTCCACCTCCTTATTTTCATTATTCCTCTCCTTCATCCTTTTCTTCATTACCCTAAATTCCTTCTTCCTTCACGTGTTGCTTGCACCTCTACAACCTTTGATTTAGCCACCAACCATTCATAACACCATCTCTAGTAACCTGCAACAACCATAGACCATACCTCTTGCCTCCATTGTTATTTCATCTACTTCAAATCTTGCGACTACTTTTCTCCATTTTCATTTTTTCTGTTTATTTATTTTTAATTTTACTTTCAATTCTTCGAGCAAGAAAATTATTTCTTCTAATTCCTTAATTTTAAGTGTTCCTCTTTTTGATGGATTATTATTTTAGTATTTATGGTTAAGATTTGGTTATGTTTTAGAAGAATATCATGTTGAAATTCTTTCTATGAAAAAATTTTGAAATTTGGTTTGGTAGATTTCATTTTGGTTAGATTCTTGGGTGGAATTACATATTTGGTGTTTTTCATCGATTGAAAATGGTTAGTTTTTTTCAAAAAAAAAAGAATCCAAATAAGTTTGGAGTTTGGTTGATAAGGAAGTATGGAAAAATTATATGGTGTTTGATTGAATATTAAAGCTTAGAAAACAAATTTTTTAATCTTAACAAAATATCTTCTATTTCATTTTACTTTTATCTACCTTTCTTGTCTTCATTATCAAGCATGAGGAGCTGATCTATTGCTATCTTAGCACCATTTATATCCACATGCATAATTTAGATTGAAAAAGAAAAGAAAAATTATATGCGATACAGCCTGCCATACTAGCATTTGGTTAATTGCTCTAACAAAATTTGAACAAAATGATTTTTGGGTTGACATCAAAATTCAAAAGTTTTACTGATAGAAACCAAAAGCTTAGAAATTTAAATAGCTAAAACTTCATGAATTAAGAACTTCATGAATTAAGGACTACATGAGAAAATTACCCTAAAATGTAATGCTGAACGCTTGAACCTGAAATAATTCAAATCAATAATTCAAATTTAACTTCTCATTTTTGTTTTTGAGTTTTGACTTTCATTTTTTCTTATTTGCAAAAGATATTCATCAATGTAACAACCACATTCAACCACAAGAAATAATGGAAAGATTTAGAAATAGTTTTTATAATATACCAAAGACACATAAAAAATGCCATATACCTTGATCAGCAACAAGCCATCGACATGAATTATCAGCAAAAAGAGCAAGTTTCTCACTAGGCTTTACACCAATAACTCTTAAACCTTCAGAAAAATTCAAAATCTCTTGTTCCAACTGTAAATTTACAAGGGGAAGGAAAAATTCAATGAGAAAGATATTAAAAACAAAAGAAGCTTGTTTTGTAAGAATACTAGAAGAACCAAAATAAGAAAAAAATTATACACAACCATCAATTCAAAAAGAAAATTTGATTTTCAAATTGATATGGTTTTTGAACTATACAATAGGTACTTATTAATTGTTAACTCAAGTCAAAAAATTAAATTGCCAGTTATAAATCGACCAACTAGTTCAGTGGTTCTCTAACCAATCAACTTGTTTACAAATCAAACAAAATAAGAATGCAATCAACTTGATTAGAACCACATGCTTGACTTGGGACCTGTCTTCACTAACTCAAAGAAATTAAGAGCTGATCTGGACCAAACATGGTTTAAGACATAATACATCCAACAGGAAAGCAAGTGAAAAGCAAAATAAAACAATAATTGAGAAACGTATAAAATGGGCAAAAGCAAGACCTGATTATAAGTGAAATTAGTAGGTGGGTTATGGTAAGGATCAACCAGGGCCAACCTCTCACCATATTTCTCAGCTGAAGTTCTCCAAATATCAGGAACTGCTTTCCAATCATCCGATGCCAACTCACCATTTCTCTTATCAACCAACAATGCCTTCTCTAAATAAGGCGAATACCTTTTCACTTTCTTTTCATCCGTTTCCTCTATCTCCTGCGAAAAGTAAACACATCAACCATTTCAATTAACTATTTTTTGGACATGTCCGAGCATGAAAACCTTACTTGGGTTGCTTTAAATAAGAAAGAAATGGACAACATTCGTATTCAGACAAACGAATACTCCTGTCTAAGAAATAGTTCATTTTGACTTTACAAATGAATTAAGAAACCATTAAATTACCTTTTCTGAACTGTAGTTGATCAATGCATATTTTCAATTATTGCGTTGGAACTCCACAGAGGGTAATTTTTATAATCAACAAGCATCTGTTGTGATGTGACATCAGTTTTTTGACAAAGAAAGTAATTGCTTACCTTTGATTCACAATGAACTCGAAATCCATAAATGAAAGCGCGGCGGTTGCTACTGCTGTTGTTGTTTCTAAAGCTAAACTTATTTAAACGATCAAGAGAAGGACGGCTGGAGAGAAAGCTAGTTGCAGGCGAGGAAGCCACTGCCAGTCTGGTCGTCGAAGATGATGATGTTGATGGAGAAGCAATCATGGTTATATGGTGAAGCAATCCTGAAAGGCCCATAATAACAGTCGTCGTTATTGTTGTGAGAGGGGGTATTAGGAAAGGAGAGATTTATGGGATAGTCGTTTGAATTGGGCGAGAGAAGCAAGGAGAAGGTGGTGATGATGAAAGAGGGATTGGATTCGGTAGGTTTCCTAAATAAAATAGCGGAAAGGGGACAAAGAGAGGCGACCGAGGCAGTTGGGTCATGCCATTAGTGCCTATTGTTTTAGTTGGTTAGTTGATTTCTAGGGAATAAATAATGGTTATAAAAAAGGTTGCCAGACAGACATCGTACCACATTTATGTACCCGTCCAAGAAGATGGTGTCACGTGGCCTTCTCCATAAATCTCAAATTTCATTTTATGAATCACTTTCATCATGATAATACTCATACGAGTTTTTTATAATAATTGAAAATATAAGATTATTATTTAAATTTGTATTCAAGATTAGAATTTCCCTTTTTATTTTTAATTGGAAAAATATATTTTTTTTAATTGCATAAATATTTTATCAAAAAATTGATTGCATGAAAATTAAATAATGAGAATCAAATATATTATGTACATTATATTCTTTTATCACTTATATATCAATTATTTGATCCATTATTTTTATTATTTTTTATAATCTTTTTTTTATTTTTATAATTTTCATAAAATTTTATTATTATACTTTTATCTCTTAAAATTCTATTATTATATATATCATTTAAAATTTTATTATAAAATATATTTTTAATCTTAATAAATTTTATTTTTATATATATTATTTTTATAATAAGACTTTTATCTTCTTGAAATTCTATTATTATGCAGATCATTTAAGATTCTATTATAACATTTAATCTAAATCATAAATAAATTGTATTATTATACATATTATTTAAATTTTTATTATAATACATAATTTAAATCTTGATAAAATTATATTATTATACATATCATTTTTATCACAAGATTTAATAAAATTATAAAATTATAAAATTATTTTTATAACAAGATTTAATAAAATTATATTGTAACATATAATTTTAATCACGATAAAATTTTATTGTTATACAAAATGTTGAACTTATTTTTTTGATTTTCCTGGTACACATTAATTTAATTCATTTTCATAATAAAATTAATTTAATTTAATTCTATATTTTTCTAAACAATTTTTATATTATACTTCACATTTTTATATTGTAAATAATAACGTTAATATTGATTATTCAACTTGTCATTAATTATAATTTATTTGTATATCAAAGGCTCATTCATGACCTAAGGTTTGGTCAATAAACCCAAACTTTGTTCAAAAACCTAAATTTGGTTTATAAACTAGATCCTATGTCACGTCCTATTACATCCTCATTTTTAGCACATATGAAAATAATAATTTAAATGATGAAAATTTTTCCTATACGATTGAAAATTTGGTGATAACGTGAAATTATGGAAAAAATAAGCATTTCGAGGATAATTTATAAATATTATGATAACAACAAGAAATATTTATTGGACCAAGGAATGATGACAAGATGATAGTAGATTAAGTCGAATGTGAATAATAAGTTTAATCGTGAAAAATCTAGTTGATTGATTAGATGCACGTATATAGAAGCATGATAATTTATGTATGCATGGAAATGCATGTAATTGAGGAATTTAGATAAGTTATGTGTATTTTTGGAGTATGTATAATTTAATAATTATGTATGAATAGGGATCGTATAAATAAATTATATGTATGAAATAGATACGTGAAAATATATGTGCATAGAGATTTAATTGATGATTTTGATATTGAGAACACTTAATATTATTAATTAAGTATGTCT
>CANYBF011782854.1:0-20039 GCA_948192965.1 Dalechampia spathulata | reverse complement strand
GTTAACTTTACTTGGTGATGATGATTTCAAATCCTATGCCTTACATTATTGTTTACACCTTACACTTGTGAGTTTGATCTTAAGTTCATCTTTAATCTGCTTTTACAATTGAGTACCTTCAAACACCAAACCTTTACTATTGCTTAAACAAACAAGAAAATTGAGTGGAGACAGATAAACCATAAATCCTCATGGGATCGATATCATACTACGATAACATGTATACTTACAGCTAAGTAGAGATTAGAACTACTGTTGCAGACCAGCGATCAATGAGCTTAGTAATGAATCTGCTAATGTACTAGAGATGTCCCAGAAATCCTCCAATATCAGTCTCAATTTTAGGAATATGCATCTTATAGATTAACTTTGCCTTGTTGGGATCAACTTCAATACCCCTCTAGCTAACTACATGAACTAATAGCTTACTAAATGTCACCCCAAATGTGCACTTATTTAGGTTCAATCTGAGCCCGTACTTCTTAAATCGCATGAGAAATATGTCAAGAGCAGCTGGATGCTCTTCCTTGCTGAGAAACTTCACCATCATATCATCCACATAAACCTCAACCTCTTTATGGATTGTCATACCCAACTTGCAGAACATGCTCTCGTAGGGTGATTAATAAGTTCATATATTTAGAAATTTATTAATCACTCGATAAAGGATTTGTGAAATTCTTTTCCTTTTTATCGATATAATACATCTGATTTATCTTAATAACTATTTATTTTACAACTTGTGGCTTCAATATCACCTGTTGTATAAAATATTCACTCTTTTAAGTATGACATGTTATCTGTTATTTACTTGTATCTAAACATCATTTATAAGATTTAGTTAAGCTACATACTAGATATTTTTAGCATCTATGCTAATTACAAGCATAAAATATTTTATTGTCTTTCAAAATTGTATAATGATAATTGCATAATAAAAAATTTACCAAGAATACATTATATGATTTAAAATATGGTTTTGAGAGTCATATAAGCCTTGAAATATCTTGACTACACTAGTGCCTTGCTAATCCAAATGTTCTTTTTGAACTTTTTTGACCTGCATTCATCAAATGATAAATATTTAGTATAAAACTCAATGGTGTCTAATAATAAGAATGTTATGAGTAAAATATGATTATCTTATTATAATATGAGTATAATTAATAAATCAATCAATTAAAGAAATCCATAATAAATAATCATAATAAATATAGTGATAAGTAAAATCATCCCATCAATATTTGATTACTCTAATGATGATAAGTAATAATTTTTAGTAGCCATCTCTGTAAACAACTCTACTTTCTTGAAGATCAATTAAAATATCTTTATGTTAATCAATATAATAGCAATAATAAAACCATCACACCAATATTGTATTATTATAATAATAAATAATAAATTCTAATGCCAACTCTGTATACGCATCAATCTTCCTATAAATCAGTTATGATTTTGTTTTATCAATTAATAATAGCAATAACACGCTTAGCATCAACGAATGCAAAATTTAAAATTACATTCCTTTTTCCATATAAAAATGGTATGTTATATGATAATGAATGCATATGTATAATGCATTCCTTTGTTCTCTATCATTTCATCATTCCTTTGTGAATTCACCTTTTTCTGTGAATTTGTCATTTCTCTATGATCACAACAATTGTTATCTTTGATTAGTGCACAATTTGTACTGAGCATATTTTTAATGATTTATTTTTTCCCAGTACCTTTGTGTTTTTCTATCTCTATATTTCTCTATCTTTATATCATTTCATATATAAATATACTAGTGCCTCCCTTGTATCACCTTTTTTATATATATTATACATTTATATAATTATGCCTCCCTTATTCCTCTAAAATGTCATGCTGATGATTTATGATGTATGATTTTAATGCGTATATGTTTATGTAATGATGAGGTAGTTGTAAATAATATCATCTCAAAATATGTTAATACATCATATATCCAATGTCAATATAAAATAATTAAGTATTCATAACACTTTGCGTTATGAAGCTTGAATTAATAATAATCCATAATATCCATATATCATATAACGATCATTAATAAATAATAATTAAATACACATAACATATTACAATCTTAAAGCTTGAATTGTCAAGCTTTTGATTTTACATGCAATTTCCATTTATGACATAATTGTTATTAAACATAAATGTAGTCCATGCCATTCATTATAAATTTCTAAATAAGTGTATATGAGTCATCAATGACTTGAGATGAATGACTATATAATCGTTATTTTAGTAGACTTTCAACCATATAAATGTATCATTCAACACACATATTAATTGTTTATAACATACCTCATTTAAAACTTATAATAGAATAATTATCTTTAAACAAGTTATTCGTTATCTATTAATCTCATTTTAAATGCTGGTCGTAACTAAACTCATGCACAATTGAAATTATTTTCATTGATAAAATATAATAATTTTATTACATATGACGATTCATCGTCACCCCTCATTATTTGAAAAAGAAAATTCATATGATAATCTTGTTTATCAATAATAAATAATAAATATGAATATGACCAAAACTATTTACAGTTTTAAAAATGTAAAGAGTGTATATTATGTATTGAATCATTATTTTCATAACAAGTATAATATGTTTGGGAACTTTATTTACGATGTAGACATCATTAGACACAAACCTATTTTTATTTTGTTCTAATCCATATGTGGAGCAAGAGTCGTTATCCTTTTATCTTGAGTACCTGCGAGTAATATATACTCCATATGAGTTAAGTAAATCATATAGATTTCTTACTCACTTTTCATTTAATACACGTATGTAATTCAACTCTACATATGCTATGTTCAACTTCTAAGTCATAACTTTTTCTACAAATTTAGCATCCTATTTCATAAAAGAGGTTGATAACCATTTTAATTCATGAGCAACCTATTTACAAATACATATATGTATATTACATATTCATTTAACCTTCGCTCAACTTAATTACTTAATGTAGTTTTTTTCCTTGTGATGATAGTAGTTTATTAAATAATATTATGTACTTCTTTTATTCATTTCAAACTATATATTTTCACTTGTGTAAGTTAATTATTTCCCTTGATTAGTAGTTCTACTTTACATGACGATTAATACATGTACTAAGACGTTCACCTCTCAATATGCTATATTAATCTCCTTTGAACAATATAATACAATGCTCTTAGGGGGAAGAAAATATAATCTCACAATTGATATTTTTACATAGGAGCAAGGTAAAATATGGAAATAAAGAAGAGGCAGCAATCAGGGTATTATAAGCACTCATAGGTGAAGTTCACCTTGTACTCCTTCTAATATGACTGACTCATTCAACTAGTGGTAATATCAATCACTATAGCTTTTGGTATAGTTTTTGTATAAGGGATACAGAAGAATCATATGTGGTTTATGGGCAAAAAACATTTCTTCTAACTAAATTGATCACCATAAGCATCATAAATTTTAAATCACTTGTTGTATGACTGTTATAATTTATTCTAATTCTTGGGATAAGAGTTTGTCATATGCTTACATAAATTTCAATACACTCATACCCTTATTAACCATTCATTTATATCATATGTACATATGTATATAATATACTAAAATCAATTTTAAACATGTACTAAAATTCTCAGTCTTTTCTTTAAATTCCTTCACTTCATTCCCACTAAATAATTACTTGCATCTGTTGGCCTGTTTCCTTCATCCACATTTACATTTCCACCCATTTTCTTATTTATTTCATCATAAGAATCCAACCCAGCATTCTAATTATTTTTATACATGGAACATATATATTGAATAATCAATCTATTCAACCTTCTTCTTTCTTTCAATAATTAATATCATAAGCCATCTAACATTACAAACAATTACTTATACATACACATATACTCATTTTCTATTCAATACATACATACATCTAATGTCCAAATATCATATAACGTAGATCATACTCAAAATAAAACCTTAACTTTCCAAAAATTGTACTGCTGCACCTGCTAAGTAAGTTTATGAATGCTCTAGGCTAGGTTCTGGCTAAATTCTTCAAGCAAGATGGGCATATGAATAAACAAAGGGCTTATATTAGGTTTCTCCTACACCATCACTTTAAAAAGGAGGCTTTCTTTGTAGTGAAGGAAGCCTCACATTCCACTCATAAATCAATATTATCGACCAAATTAATTTAATATGTTAAATTATCTTATAAAGTTTTGTTAAACTAAATTCTTTAAGTTTTTTACAACTTGTCATTAATTCATATTAACGCTTAGCAATTATATCACTTAATAATGTTATGATCCATATAATTATTTAACACTTACCATGATTCAATTAATCTATATAGGTAAATTACATGTGTAAGGTATTAACGTAAATTCACTCATTCTTTCTAACAACTAATTACATGCGATCACATACACATTCGACTCGCTATAACACTACACACTTCTTAGCTAAATCATATATATATATATATATATAAGTTTATTCACTCCACTACTTAGCTATACAATAATTTAATTATTCCTATTTAATTCATCTCTGAAGTTTCATTTATCTCAAGATACTATTACTTATTGACTATAATTTCTTAATTTATTTGAATATATGAACGTATATAATTCCAACCTATAATTATATGTTTTTTAATAGAAATAGCCATTATTTGCTATTTAATAATTTATATTCTCATAGGTTTTAAATTAATAAACTTATGCATGAATTAATGGTACCTGATAATCTTTTAACGATATAGTTACCAACTAATCATTTGATTCAATCTATTACTAAACTATACTTTAATCAATTCTTCCTCATTCTTTAGTTAATTACTTAATTCTTCGGGAGGTTAAAATAGAAGCCTATGATATTAATTAATACTACGTATGACTTAACATTTACTAAATACATGTATATCTATATATGTATATATATTCATAAACAATTCAGACTTAGTCCTTATCCAAATTTTCATTCACCATTCCTCTATCGAAAAATTTATCAAGTACCATCAATGTTTAATATATTATAAATAACCATTACTATACTAAGTGCAGTTATATTCTTAGATGATATCAACAACATAGGTAACTATATATATATATATATATATAAATTAATTAATTTAAACATTAATTATATCCCAATATGTTACTAAGAATATATAATAAAATAATTTAATTACTAAAATAAATAAATAAATAAATCATGAAATAATCTATAGGCCACCTCATGATCAATAATAATTCTTATATATATATTCAATCAATCTATAATTCATACTATAATTAACTATCAGCAAATATAATAATATATATTTATTATAATTTATTTATACTTATTCCAACATTCCACTCGATACCATACACATTATTAGTCACGATATTGTGAAACAAACATAATTTAATTAAAATCAATAACGACGCTAATCTGATAATTTCAAACAAATTAATAGGCAGATTAATAAATAAATTAGTGGGTGTGACATGGATAAGATCATGCAACAAGGTTATTGCAGTCCTCTGATAGGTAGCATTTGTATTCTTTTGACCAAATGCATAACCTTGTAGCTATAGGTTTCCCATTTTGTGATGAAAACTATCTTCACCTTATCCATGATACCCATGATACCCATGAGAATCTGATTATACCTAGAAAAACCATCAACAAATGAGTACATATCAATAGTAGTTGTACTATCGACTAATATATTGATATGAGGTAAAGGAAAGTCAACTTTTGAGCATGCCTTATTCAGATCCTTATAGTCTACATAAATTCTGACTCTGCTGTGTTTCTTAGGAACCAGAATCACATTGAACAACCATTTAGGGTAGTCAACCACTTCAAGGAACTTAGCATATAACTGCTTCTTGGATATCCTCCTTAATCTTCTAAGCCTATTTTGGTTGGAGCTGATGCATGTTCTGCTTAACTAACTTGAACTCATGCTTGATTGGAACCCGATATTTCTTCGTAGTCTAGAGAAAAGGCTTTTATATGTTCTTTTAACACTCTGACTATTTCTATTCTCTCATCAAGAGTTAATTTTGATGAAATCTAGAGAGGACAGGGCTTGTCATCTATGTCGATGTTAACAGTTTCTATGTGTGACGTGTTAATATAAAAAATGCTCATGTAATGCTCATGTTCATGCACAATACCATCAGAATACATATCGTAAACATAAGAAAAATTATTTTTTATTGCATTAAATTTTGAAGGGATTACATCATCATTAAACAGTATAGAAATAGGGACATCATCATCCTCAAACTAAAGTTCAACAAATGTACTATCTACTAAGGTAGCAATGTCCTTGTAGACTTTCTAAAGTAATAAATTCTCCATATCCAGACTCTATAGCTTGGTCTCTACTATGGTAACTGTAATGAGTTTCAACTTAAGATGACCGATAGTGAGATCAGCAACATCATTAAAGATCTGGAAGTTATCATCAAGGCTAATGGTGGAAGAAGTGGTAGCAACCTTCTTAGAATCTATCAAAGCTGATAGATCATAAACATCATCAAAGCTGGTGAACTATTGATCAAAGAAGTCATCCAAGTTAGGTAACTTGGGAGCTCAATTATATTGTGTTTCTCCCTATACAAAGACCACCATCTTACACTGTTTTGATTTATTCAAGGTATAAGGGTCAAACCCAATGCAATATCTTTTCTCTCACATGGTTGTAAGAATGTTGAACTCAATTGGACCTTGTTGGTATCGGCTTAGACTTTTGCTCAAAATGAAGTTTATATTGAACATCATCCTCTCCATAATGGGATTTGATCAATACGAGTATGATTTAGGTTCTCCAATGGCACAATCTAAAAACCAATCATGAGAGGAACATCCTATTGGATGTAGGCTAGAGCAACCTCATCATTAGCAACAATAGTAAGCACACCCTCGTCATGTGAAAACTTAATCTTTTGGTGCAAGTTGGATGACACACCTCCCAACAGATCAAACTACAACAGGCCCAAAAGTAAGGAAAAAGGCACTGGAATGTCTAGAATTGTGAACTCCACCACCAAATCAATTATACCAATAGTTATAGTAGTAGTGAAGATGCCAGTAACCTCCCACTTAAACTCATTATACACCTTAATGATAGTCTTGGATGACTTTAGATCTGTAGACTAAATCCCAAGTTTGGGTAACACCTTGAGTGGACATACGTTAATACCAAAACCATCATCCACCATGATATAAGGAGTAGAGAAGTTCATGATGTGCACCCTGATGAAGAGCTTCTTATTATGACAGATACCTTCAGTCGGTAGATCTACATCAGAAAAGGTAATCATACTATACCTAAATTCCTGATTTACCAACTAACTCTTCATACTAAAGGAAGATGTTGATGAAGAAATCCTCATGCTAGAGATTTCTTTGACGATAGCTCATTGATGCTATTGAAAAGATAGCATCAAGTCCTAAATACTGATGTTAGCTTGAGTCTTCTTCAACTGCTTGATCACCATGTTCTTAGGCTTAGCAACCTCTTTACCCTTATTAGCAGGTTCCAGAGCTAGAGCACTGCTCAGACCAGCTTCATCCTTAGCAGGTCTAGTCTCAGTCGGCTTCTTCAGAGGAGCTAACTTATTCCTAAGATTAGGAAGAGTAAACACCTTACCACTCTGGGTCAAGTTATGAACTCGAGAGGATATCTTATTGGCATCTAACCCTTCTACTATTTAGGAGATTTGGATACCGACTTAGCTACCTTGGGAGTCCTGACCGACTCATCCTTGTTAAACTTCTAAACCTTCATTGATTCAGACTTAGAGATATCTTGAGTAGCTATAGACTCATCCTTTGAATTATCATACTAGATATCAATAGTACCAATATTGAATGCATCGCTAGATCAAAAGCTAATAGTAGGTAAGTTAACAATCTCCTCATTATCAAGGGGAAAGGAGTTAAGAACCAAAGATTTTAGGAACCCTGATTAGATCATTTAAGTATGGTTGGCTTTATGATAGTCAGGTAATCGGTTTATTTTGGTAGAGGGTTTGGATTTTTTAGGATATTTGAGCTTACTCTAATCTACAAGACCTTAAATGACCTGCTTGAGAGAGCGGCAGTCATCAATGTTATAGTCGTGATGCTGGTGATAATGGTAATAGGTTTTGGTGTCTATTAAGGCTAGGGGTGGTGTTTGAAAATTTAGCTCAAGAGGCTTAATGAGCTTGGCTTTGAGAAGATGCCTAAAGACCTTGGAAAGCGACATCCTAAGATTTGAGTACCTTCAAGTTTGAGTAATATTTTAGAGTATTGGATTTGGTGATTATAAGGTGTTTATGTAATGAGATTTATGTTATGTTTGAGTGTATGTAGTGGTTTTGAGTTTGATGAAGGTATGCTCCCTCTTCTTCAGCCTCTTAGTGTGCTCGATCCTTTGACCGACTGAATAAATGTCTTTAAACATATGGAATGTATGATACTTTAGCTTATCTTGGTACAGTGACAGTGACCCTATAATAAGCTTATTAATCATGTATGATTCAGATGAATTCTATTTGACTAGCATAATCTTATCCATCCATCGGTTAAAGTAGTCCATGAAAGACTCGTTAGTTTTCTATTTCACCATCTCCAAATCCATCAAAGTGACATCAAAATGAGACTTGGACTCGTACTGCTTGTAGAATGTAGTGTAGAGAGGCTTCCACTCGATCATGGTTGTCTTATTGAGACTATCTTACTAGGCAAGTGTTCCCTCCAGTAAGATAAAGAATAGTCAAACAATCTACTCATCTAATAGGTTAGTAGTGCTCATCATCATGGTATAGGTCTTCATATGGTTCTTCGGATCCCCAACCCCTCTATACTTGGGAACATCTAGAAGCTTAAACTTGACAAGTAGCCCCCTGATAGCCCGAATAGAGAACTCATCAAAATTAAGATTAGAGCCCATCCTTTTAGTCTTCATGATAGACTATAGTTATTCTATCTTTTGATCTAGTGTAGAAGTCTCAGATTTGCAAACATCATGCATGTAAAGCGACATATCATTATATATCTCAACATTATACAAGTTGACCACCTTCCCCTTTTCCTTGATAAGAACTGGTAGGGTAATAAAGTCCCAGGATTTCAAGCCTATCAAATCTATTATTGTAAGAAAGTCTTGAAGTTGTTGAACCAAAGCTTGGCCATAGATTGATTAATGAGTTACCAAATGGTAGCAAGTGAGGCATCATCTAGCATAGAGTAGACAATCTTAAATGGGGAAGCAATATTCTTAAAAGGTTATGGGTCTGACATGTTTCTGTACATGACAGAGAAGGTTAGCATGGATGCATTTGTATGCATATGTATTTGCATGGGGTGCACGTGATACAAGACATGGGATGTATGCATGACCTATACTAGGAAACATCTAGCGTTATGGTTGCAAAAGAAGATAGTTAGAGAAAATTGCATGAGTATGCATGTATACGTGTTGGATAGAAAATATAAAAAGGTTAATGAACATGTAGCACATAGCAGCACTCTATGCCACCTTTATTCCTCCACGAAGATTGGTCGGTCTAAAATCTCTTAAGTAGGATATTAGCCTAGAGTTACACTGGGAACTCAAGGTACAATACACTCAACATGTGAAGCAAGAAAATATATGATTGTTGCTCAATTATATAAGAGATTATGGTAAAAATCCAATAGCATTTTGACATGATCATATTGTTATGATAAGAGCACCAATTGAATAGGTATGAGGTTATGTAACGTAACCATCAAAAAATCATAAAAGGATTCTGACTCTTAGCAGAGCCAAATAAGGTGAGAAAAATAGGCTAGATTTGGGCAAATCCACTAATATGATAAGGTATAAATCCATATAGTATGCAAATAAAAGGGTCCTAGTTTTGGAATATTGCTATTGTTAGCTACATAGGCTTTAGTCTAATAAAAATAAGCTAAGGTCCCCCACTACGTTGTTCATAATCTATCATACTTAATGGAATCATTGATATAAGACTACACCTAGCATCTATCCATTCTAGGAATCATCGATGGTCTTCAATATAAGGCAACAAGTGGCGAAGATAGACTTGATTTCCCAAGGAGTCAAATGGATTCCAAGGTACTCACTCACTCATGATCACCGGTTTGACTTGAGATAAATGATGGTGTGTAGACGTAAACTGTGTACATGATATGCAATATAACTAACCTAACTAGAATAGGAAAATTGATATAGAAACTCTAAGATTTCAATGCCACCACTCTTTCACCGTAGGTCCCTAATAGAGTCACCACTCTGGACAAGGCTTTCATCGCAACCTAGAGTGAGGCTTACAATAAATGATACTGAGGACCCACTTGGAGTAAAATGCAATCTTCTTAAGGGGCTACCTTGAGGAATGAGATGGACTCAAAAGTCATAAAATGGAGTTACCACTAGATGACTTCAAATTTGGTTCAATAGACCCATAGCATGAGTGCTAAGTCAAACACTTTAGAGATGAGTTTGGGTGGTGAAGATCTATTTTCTCAGAGTTTTCAAATTCAATTTTATCATTTTAGTTAGGTTAATTGTCTTAGGCAAGCGAGCATACATAGGCATGAATAAAGCACACACTTGATATATCATGGCCATAATCATAGTATAACAAACATGGTATGGCAAATAATGGTAAATGAAACATGACATATGTATGACATGTAAGATGATAACATAACATAGGCATGGCATATAAAATAATGACATGGCATAGGCATGACATATAAGATGATATGGTATAGGCATGAAATAAGAGATAACATAGCATAAGCATGACATGTGAGATGACATGGTTTATGTAAGATATGTGAGATGACATGACATAGATATGACATGTGAGATGACATGACATAAGCATGATATATGAGATGACATGGCAAAAGCATGGCATGTGAGATGACATGACATAAGCATAATATATGAGATAACATGGCATATGCATGACATGGTATAACATATATCATAGCAGGCATAAAAGCATAACAACACAATAGGGTATAGTAACATAAATAAATAATAATGACCCGAAGAAAGGGATTAAGAGAGATAGGGGAATATATGATGAAATAAAGCTAAATCATACATATCAGGAAAAACTAATAAAATTAAGGTCTATTCTATTTTAAAAGATCTTCATCGATACAAAAATCTGAAATATGTAATAACATCTCCTTTACTTGGGAAAATGACATCGAGTAACATAAGCTAAAATGCATGGATGAAAAATGCAGACAAGAAATGTCAGGATACTATTGATCAATCCAAAGCCATGTAAAAGAATGAATTGAGGATCAAATCTTGAGAATCTATCAACAATATTCATGAAATAGGGAATAAATATGAGTCAAATTGGGAAAATAAATCAATTTTAAGCAAAATCAATCATAAGCATAATTGGAAGATTATAAAATCATATATGACATCACTTAGAAATAAGTCAACATCCAATTAAGGCTAATCATGGAAATAAACACAAAATCATAATTAAAATGGCATTTAATTGAAGAATTAAGCAAAATTAAGTTAATTTAATAGCAAAATAAATCAAATTGATCATGAAAATCAACTCACCAAGGCTTTGTAGAGCTTAATCTTCAATTTCTAAATGTGAATAAGGTTTAAGTGAGATTAATCACTAATCACCTAATCAAGAGCTTAATTATGTGAGATTAGTTGAGTATTAATTTTAGTAGAGTTTAGTCTTAGAATTAATCTTGTTCGAATCTTTAAAATGTTAATACTCAAAGGGTATATATAAAAACCAAGAGATAAAAGATGAAAAATCATTGGCAATGCGGGAAAAAGTGAAAATTTTCACTTCATGTGTCACATGAACTGATATATATGACGCATGAAGTTGAAAAATGAACTTCATGCAATATATAAAGTACTTCATGCTACTCATGAAGTTGAAAATTCACTTCATACACTAACTTAGACAAGTTGTAAACTAGATGTACCACATGTCCAAATGATTCATAAGGCTATGAAACATGTATGTACAACTTGGTTTTAATAATGAGAACCCGTGCCAAACTGTATCAAGAAAGGAGCAAGTTCATAACATGTGCGCATAAAAAGGCAAACTTCATGCACCATCTTATATGAGCTAAAAACTAGATGCGCCATATGACCAAATGGCTTATGGCATTGTAAATTGGATAAGCCAAAAATGGAGCACTGCACCAAGCTGTATCAAGGAAAATCTAAAAATGCACAAGCACGGGTGAAAATTTAGGATCAACACATATTATCATACAACATTGCCTTTATAGTATACAAGTAGCAATAGTAATATAAAAGATAATGATCTTATAAGGATTAGTATGTGGATTGTTAGCTTCATTCAAATTTTTTTAACTAAAAATTTAAAAGTTGATTTTTAAGATAAGAAATTAAAATATGTTAAACTACTTCATCTATCAAATAAAATTAATAATTAAAGTAAACTTGAACTATTTTTACTCATAATCCATAAAAGTAAATTTTTCAAAGGTATTAAAAAAAATTAAAATCAAGATTGAAAAAGAGAAAACTAATAATAAAATTCATAATATATTGATTCGTCCTCTCTTATTTGATTCTTGACCTTTAGCTTTTAAAAGAAATCTTTGAATCTCTTTTGAAACTTTATTGTTAGAGAAAATCCTTAGCAAAACCCTAAAAACTAATTCAAAGTAGAAAACAAAGATTAAAAGAGAAAGAAAATTAAAAATAGAAAAAGAATGGTTGATTGATAAATGAATATCCTAAGCTTAAGAAAAATGAAGTTTTAAATGATGCAAGAATCCTAAAATCAAACATTCAAGTATATCCCTTAGTTTTAGATCTAATGACTGTATTAAATCTTCAAACATTATATAAAAGTTATATAAAAGACTTATATAAGTTGCAAGGAGTGCTAGAAATTATGAAAATAGAGAAATAAGTGCTCCATGACTCATTTGGTATGTCCATGACTTGTAGAGCAGTATGAAAATTGAGGTTTTATGAAAAAAAGGCCACATAACTTATTAGAACTCTACAATGACTTGTGGGACACTTTCAAACTAAATCAACGTAGTTGTTTTCATTATATCTCATGTTATGTAACTTTGATTTGCATAATTTTTAATGTGTTAAAAAGTTTAAAAGACTACTACATTTTTAATAAGTTTCTAAGAGCTAAATCTTTCATTTAATTTATGAAAAATGCTATTATATTTCATTGCTTTATTAATGGACTCTTATGCATATTGTAGTAATTTGACACTCTTAAGTGAATAGGAACTCCCACCTTAAAAACTAATGCACATGAGGCATGATTATGGATTAATAATAAATAAATGTATAAAAAATGCATATATCACGATTGATAATTTTGAACAAAAGTGTGGACAAATTCATGTAAATGTAAATGATATATAAAAATGCATAGAATGTAGTATAAAATTAAGATAAGAAAGCAATGAATTAACTTTAAAAATAATAAGAATGAAGGTATACAACATTTACATTTTCATTCACATCACATATCATTAAATATGTCTTTTTTAGGATAATAGTTAAAAGGATAACTTTATGCTCTAATTGTCAAACTTCAAGCCATAATTTTATGCTTTTGACAAGTTACTATATGAATTTTATATCTTAAGCAAATCAATATCATTAAGTAATAAACTTAGTCCTTTGTTCATTTATTCCCTTTACTCAATGTTCCCTTATTTAATTAATCATAATTAATGCAAGAATGACATAGATGCCAAGTTCAAATTGCTATATTTTAGTAACATAACATCTTTTATTCTATTTAGTTCTAATAAAATTGGTTTCATCCATAAATATACCATCTATAAAGCTAATGTATTTCATATAAATAAAATTATAAGAATTAAAAATACATTTCTTTATAGATTACTTCCATTAAAATAAAATTAGTTGATAATTAAATTACTTCAGTATAACTATCTTTTGTTACAAAACTGATATACATGACTCATTTCATTCAAAACCATGAGTTAGTAACAAGATTAATTCCATAAAAAAAGTTTAACTTTATCCCAGCATACTTAAGCTAATAACATATAGATAATAAGGATAAAATCTTAATTTCTCGATGATATAATCTTTATGAACATTAGAATTAAAGTCATAATGAAATAAAATCTAAAGAAGTCTTTATTGCACTTCATATTATTCTTCTCATGCATTGTTTCCAACTCCATGTCCTCACCTTCGTGGCTTATTATTTCATCCTTATAAAAAATGGAGCTCAAAGAAGTATTCATCTCTATATTCTCATTTGATATTTAAAGCACATTGTACACTGGAATCCTCTCATTCATCAAATCATTATACCATTGGAAGTAATCACATTGTAAGCCTTAAAAAAATTACAAAATTATCATTATAATTACTATAATAATAATTTGATTCTTATAAAAAAAATTAAAAATTTAATTTCAATCATTATGCTTATATCTATCTATAAGGACATTCTAAAATAATCATCCTCAATTTGAACATATTTTTATTGTAAGTAAACATGTTGTATGCCCACTATTAAGTCAATTCTCCAAAAAGAAAATATTTGTATATTTAAGTCAAATTCAAAAGAATTTTTAATTTTAGAAAATTTTACTAATTGAAAATATTTTAAAAGAAAAATATTAGAATTTTTAAAAAACTTTAAAAGAAAATTTTTAAGAAAATTTGAAACTTAAAACTAAATTGTAAAAAACTTTTTTAGAATTTTTCATAAACTTTTTATTTAGTATTCCAAAATGATCAAGAATATTGAAATAATATTCAATTTTTGTCTTCTCTTTATTAAAACAAAAAATCATCTATGAGAAAGTCAAGGGGTTAGAAATCCTTTGCTTTCTAATATGAGAAAATGAATTTTTTGGTTTGCAACAAAACTTGCTCTAGTAACATTTTGAAAAGTTGCAAATAAAATTTTAGGTTAATTTTTTGAGTGGTTATTGGATTATAGAGATTGTATCAAATTGGTTACTAAATGTTAATTTTTTTTGTGGACACTATATTTCTAGTTTCATTTTATCGGCAAGTCATCTATGAAATTACGATCAAATTTGCTGATATAATATTTACCACATCAGACATTATGTTATTGTCCATATTAGTGCCACATCATCATATTTTATATCAAAATAATTGCTGAACTTTATTACTTATTTCAAAAAGGTTACTTAGGCTTTTATATAAAAATTTAATATAATAAACAATTAAAAATTAATTCATGCATATTCATATTTTTAACTAATAATTCAACATTATTTTACATATAATTTTAATTCAAATAATAATTAAAATTAATCTTTCAACATATTATGTTTATTATTTAAGAAATGATATTTTGCTTAATATTTACGATATTTTCCTTATAATTTAATAAAAAATTTATAATAATTTTTATATATATGTGAAAAATATAGATTGAAAAAAATTATTAAATAAAGATATAAATAATAAAAAATTATTTCTTAATCTAATATAAAAATGAATTATTTCTCATGAAAATGTATGATTTAATTTTATTTTAATTTTTTGAAAAATTTATGATAAAAAGTGCAAATTTGACATATTCTTTTAGACATAAATGATTATATATATATTTTTTAATATATTAATCATATTACACTAATATATATTAAAACCGTTTCTTAAAATAACCTTTCTAATATTTATCAAAAAATTTTAAGATATGTATTTTTGGATACATATCTAGAAACAAATGTAAATTATTGATTAAATTATAGAAAAATATCATAAATATCATATAAAATATTATTTATTAAACAATAAGTGAATTATGATGAAACTCTTTATTTTAATTACTAATTATGTTGAAATTAAGAATCAAATTATTTTAAAAATATGAGGATATATAAATTAATTTTTTATTATTTATTGTATTAAATTTTTACATAATAGCTTAAATGACCTTTTAAAAACATATAATAAAATTAAATGACTATTTTAATATAAAATAACATAATATGATACTAATATGGATAATGA
Organism: Dalechampia spathulata; assembly: GCA_948192965.1. NCBI lineage: Eukaryota > Viridiplantae > Streptophyta > Magnoliopsida > Malpighiales > Euphorbiaceae > Dalechampia > Dalechampia spathulata. The sequence goes on along the minus strand of CANYBF011782854.1, from coordinate 3,951 downwards.
TATGGTGTCTCACATGACAAATATTTTATCTATAATTGTCACGTTAGTGCCACATCAGCAAATTTGATTGGAATTTTACGGGTGACCTATCAGTAAAACAAAAATAGAAAAACAATGTTCAAAAGAAAAAAACTAAATTTAGTGATCAATTTAGAATAATTCCTATAATTCAATAATCACTCAAACTATAAATCCATAAAATTTTCTTGCCAAAGAGTTGCTAGTATAAATCTTTCAATGAAAAAGTGATTTGTGGAAGTATTTTGCTAGAATTTTGAAAAAAATTAAACGAAATTAAAAAAATTTAAATTTTTTAAAATTTTGACACCACATCAATTTGGAGCAAAAAATCAGATAAAATTAAGTACTAATAAAAAGTAATTTGAGAAAAATAATAAAAAAGATGAAGTATCATCTACTTCCAAAAATTATAAACATAAAAATTACATGAATTGCTTTGTAGTTTGCACGTCAACAGTATAGATCAACAACTCCGCATGTCAGTTTGAGATTTGACAAATTTAGGATAAAATGTGCAGTTCAAACGTTCATATTAGAAACATATAAAAACCCTTTCTACCGCAAGCAACATAAGCCAAGCTAACAAATGCACTATAAATATTTGTAAAATCATGAATTATGTTATGTTTTATTTGTAGGATTCCATGACAGCCCAAATACTATGAGCAGCACAGGCAACATGAAAGTTGGTGAAACCGGCAGCTCTTACCAGGGACTCGTATTCTCTTGCCGTCCTTTCTTTACCTGCTGGATGTACTAACATAACATTGTCAAGTGTTGAAACATACTGAGATGCTTTTGTTGTTTCTGGTTCTTCCGGCATTATTGCATTCATTATCATCAGCTTCCCATTCTTTCCCAATGCCGCGTAAATGTTCTTGAGTACTTTTATCACGTCCTTATCTGTCCAGTTGTGGCATGTATCCTGTTCAATTTATATAGCAAATCACCCTCATTTGTTATCCTTTTAATTGTCTTTTCATAATGGTTATTACGTATCTTTCTAATTCTCCTTGAAAAGACATGTTAATTTGAGGATGGAAGAAACCTTTAGCATAATGGCGTCTCCTTGAGGAACACTTGTGAACATATTTCCACCAACGTGCTCGATCCCTGCATGAAAACAAATTTCCCTCTTTGTTAGTGTTCTGCTAAATTTATTAAGATACTATTAGTTATATATCAATAAAACTTTTAACCATTATAATTTCATCAATATCGCCTTGAACTTTTCTTTTATTTCATTGTTTTATTTTAAGTACATATTATAAATATTCAACATATAATTTATTTAATGTATTAAATTGTATTAAACTATGATTTATCTAATCTAACAAAGATATTTATCTAAATTAAAATTAGTTATTTTATAAAATTAAATTTGATTAATCATTTTTAAAATCATGAAAAAATATAAAATAATTACTTAAAAAAGTACAAAAATAATTGGTTTTAGTTGAAATATAAAATTCTTAAAATAAAATTATTAATTTAGTTATGAAAATCTTAAATGTATATAAGTTATTTTACAATAGGAATTATACAAAGAGTTAAGAGTATAATTAATAAAATTGTGATAGTTTGAAATTTTTATTAATATAAAATTAACAAAATTTAATAGATAAGTAATATAATATTAATAGAAAGTGTATATATGGTGTATAAATAAAAGTTTAAATATCTTATTAAAATAAATGAAAATTGAAGGTAAAGTTAAAAAAATTCATTAAAGTTCAGGTGTTTTTTTGAAAAATAATTTAACCATTTAAAAAAAAAACATTAGTAGCCAAACAAAAAGAGAGAGCAGGCACCCGGGCATGGTGGTGCTGATCGGGTCACATGAGGCAGATCATAATTAATGCCTTTGATGGAGGGGTACTTAGAGATGATCATGCTAAGGCTTCTTCCAGTGCCGCCACCAACATCCACCAGTGAACCGATTCCTTCAAATCCTTGGTATGTTTCAAGAATTTCGTTCATGATGACTGTAGACAGACCGGACATTGCTTGATTGAAAACGGTGTTATATTCTGGATCTTTGTTCATGTATTCAAATATGGATATCCCATGAACTTTCTTGAACAGATTTCCGCCTTCTAGTATTGCATCCTTCATATGTAACCTGTAATGCCATAATATTTAATTCATGGAAAAGGGGCAAATCATACAAGGAATATTCATGGGAAGAAAGCTTTTGTACGTACCAAACCTCCAAATTGGCCCTATGGAAGGAAAGGGCGGATAAGGAAGAAAGGTCGTTGCCTTCTTTGCTACCGATAAAGAATTTACAGGCTGGTGTAAGCCCATAAAGTCTTTCAATCCTGCCATCTTCAAGGGTACGAGAAGAGTAATAGAGGAGAGAGTGAGATGCAAGCAGACGGAGCATTCTGTCAACCAGAGAAGGGGCGTCAGGATTTTTTGCAGGGAGCTGACTGGCAATTTCAGAAGCCGAAACATAAGCTCCGGCGCCTGATTTGGCAATGATGCCAAAAAGATTAAGTTCGATGGCGGTGTGAAGGACAAAAGGGAAGACGAGGGAGCAGGAAAGCATCATGGCATTGGTGCAGGCATCAATATCTTGAGGATCTTGTGTTGAATTCATCTCGTTGATTTTGGGTGTATGTTTAGGGTGTTTTGAAAAATTCCTGGTGCAGTGAACGTATAAAGAAATGGTGGCATCACATATAAAGAATTTGTAGTGCAATCTAGCAGGAGATTCCTTGGACTGAGCTACCAGTCAAAGTAACTCGATTGTATCCCATCACCTCCAATACGATCGCAGGCAGATTTTTGTTTTTTTCCTGGAAATATGAATTACATTTAGAAGTGGAAAAGTATTTATTTTTAATTGTGCTTAATTTTGATTGGTTGACATGCACAGCACAGAAATAATTCAGCATTTGAATTTTGAAATGGTTATTTAGGTGTATATTTTAGAATTGAGTTTAACAACAACATCCACATGACATTTAATTTGGATTCATCCATCCACTTTCATCATATAATAAATCCACCATCAATATAAATAATTAATTATATTAAAAATTTAAATTAATTATAAAATAATAATATTTATGTCTTAGGTTGAACCAAACTGAATCAAATTAATAAAAATAAAAACTCAAATTTATCTAAAACATATAATGAAATTGTATTAATTTAATTTGATGTTTTTATTGTAAAATCAAATAATAGCAGTTTTTAATAATTAAAAAAGGATAAGAAAGGAGGCACTGATACTTCCCACCGCATCACTTGCCAACTTTTGAAAATTCTCTCATGCACCTGTATTCATGTGTTTTGATTAACATTTATTCATAGTTGAAAACTATCAAATATTTGTAAAAGCTGTGCGATGCTTAGCCCAGACTAGCGGAAATACCAGTCACGTGATGTTTAACATATATAAATATAAATAAAAAATATATATTTATCATAAAAGATAAGATTAAAATTTTTTTATTTTATTGAAATTTAAAAAATGACAATAAAAATCAATTAATCTCACATATTTTGATATAATAATAATAATGATGATGATGAATTTATAAATATTTATGCTTAACATTCAAAATTTTTTGTTAAATTATATAATTTTCATTTATATAATATATATTTTTTACTTCATCAAATTTTATAACTTAAATAAAAAGATATTTATTTGTATATAGCATTATTGATGTTAAAATTAAATGAAGATATTATAAAATCAAGATATTATATTATGTAATTAATTAATTATTTTAAATTATATAGAAATTAATTAGATTTTAAATTTTTATTAAATTTATAATTGATATTAAATTTTATATTATTAATTTTAATATTTAAAATTTTTGATTTTTGATTTTGATATTTATTTCATCTATCATAATATTGACATCATTATCTTAAAATATTTATTTTATATTTTGATATTTAATTATAAAT